>NXFB01000184.1:84136-96949 GCA_002525835.2 Ipomoea batatas | reverse complement strand
CGGCGCGGTTGTCATGACGGACACATCTGAAACACGGGAAATACTACGGTCTAGTGGTATCACTCCTTATTCTCAACCCCCTGTCGCGGGTTCGATTCTTGTAGTTATCTTTGCAACGCTTGGGTCTTAGACCCGGCCTTCTTTATCCGGTTTATGGTGGACCCGATCCGTTAAAACCATCAACTACCAAACAAAGTGACTCGTTCTATTTAAACTGTACCAATATTTGATTTCCATTAGCATTTCGATTCCACTATTTGAACTAAAGCGCACTCTAATTGTTGATGAAGTCTTGGTTAAAGTAATAATATTGTGTTTAATTAATTTTGAGATATTAGATTTATTGCCTAGGTAAATATTATAAGGGTGTGTTTGGTTCATGCGGTTAGCTTAGACACATGGAATGAGAATGAAAGTCATGCACATTGTTTGGTTGACAACTACTTTTTAAAACAAAGGTAGTATATGATTACTCCTATAATTGCAAAAATCGTTACTTAATTTAAATCAGGTATCATTCAATCAATTCAGCCTTATCCCTCATTATTTTTTGGCCTCCTCACTCATCTCTCATCACTTCATCGACTTCCTAATTGCATTTTCTACTCGCTTAGCTTCATCGCCATTCTTAAGATCAATTGTCTTATTTTTGTATTTTAAAAACTTTTATTCCGATTATAGGCTCATACATAACAAAACATCAATATTGATAATCATTCTAATTTCACCCTACTATCAAACATGCAAAATACTTTATATCACACACTCATACCATTGTGTTTCACAGACTCTCCGTTTTCTTTACTTCATCACGTTATTTATCTATTGTGATTTATATCACACACTCATGCATGCACATCTTACAAAACGCATTCTATCTAAACCTAATTGCAAACTTAAAAAAAAATCAAAAGGCTAATAAAAGACTTCTGATTTGTACATCTGATATCTTGTGTAAAATTTTACTGATAAAAAAATTCTAATCAACTTAATTAATTGATTAAGCTGATTATATGTCATTATCCTACCTTAATTATTGATTATTTTTTACACACACTAACTAATCACCCTTGTGCATGCTTACTATAGGTGGGATTTTTTATTAAATAATGAAAAAGAGCATCCTTAGCTTGCTTTTCAAAATGATCATCTAAAATTTTCTTTGGATAAATAGTAGTTTGATTATTATTATAGTTTATATTAATTACTAGATGCATGAACCTCTAAATTGAGGCTTGAACTTGAACTACGTACATATATATCTTGCAGACTTCATGCCGATTTTGACTTTTGGAGAATTGACGATGGATAGTCAAATTTATAGAGATAAAATTATATGGTGATGTGAATATATAGTATTTTAATTTGTATGTAATGATCTTATGGGAGTATTCAATCAGGATTTTATAAATTTGTAGAAGGATAGACTCTTATCGATTTTAAATGACTTTTATAAAATCTTTTCAAACTTTTGCAGATTTTATAATATAATTAGGTACTTATAAAAGTCTTATATTACAAACAATTACAAACCCAATTTATAGACTATTTTATTTTTAAAAATTTATAGAAGTCATTAAAACTCTAAATTAAATACACCTTACACACTTTCATTACTCCTATTAAAGTTTATTATTTATATTATAATTTTCTTTCAATAACCTTATGATATATCAATTTCTTATATACCTTAAATTTATGTGTTGCAATTTTAAAAAATCAAATTTGGCTACCACAAAAATGATGTATTATAAATTTAAAGAGAATTTTTGTTGGGTAGTCGCTTCGAGGGGTGAGTCTAGCATTCTGCCATTGAAGCGTGGTGCTGACAGTAGCTACCCATGTATAAAGAAATAAAGTTATGCGTGCATTTACTATTAGCTTAGTTATAACTTCTGGTGTAGTGGTAAGTCTTGATCCCAAAATTAGTAAACAAAAGAAAGTCATGAATTTGAAAATGAGGTTGGCATGCATCAAGCTAAGTAAACCCTAAAATTTGGTTCACCTGCGTGCCCACACAGGGTTTCATCACTTTCATGGAAAACCCTAAAATGTTGCAACAGGGAGATTACCAAACAAAACCCTTTTAAAGTGAGTGCTGCGACATACAATATATTGTTTATTAGATGATATTGCTGTTTTGGCATTTTGGGAGAAATCTATACATGAGTCTATATGACGCAGGGTATACGTCATGTACACATAATATCAACAGGAAAAGAATTCAAAAGAATTTACAATATCACTACAAAATTAAATGACGTAAAAGTATAGATTTTTTTTTAAAAAAAAAAACTAATATAATTATACATTACACCAGGCCACGTCGTCATGTTTTATCATAATTAAATATTGACAAAAAGTTGAAAATATTACAAAGTATTGGGGGTTGGGTACGGGGTCCAAAGAATTCCCGTGCTATCCGCAATAAAAATCTAAAAAGCTCGTTCTTCTGCAGGACCTACACAAGATTTTCAGGCCGCACCTGCTTTTTGTGTTAAATAAAACTGGTGAGTATTGGGTAAATCTCGATCTTGTGATCTTAATCGTCGACTCATAATAAGGTAAATCAGTTTAAATTGTTCATACTTGATAGGTTCAAATTAAGAAAATTAATATGCCACTCTTATTAGAAGTGTAATCTCGTAATTCCTAAGCTAACAGCTAACTAATTAACTTGATTGGAGTTGTTTTTTCGTATATAACATCTGCCTCATCACTCCCTTCAAGCCTGCTTGTTTGAGTTGTTTCCTCTTCACTTTACTCTTCCGGTATAATCATTCAGTGCTTAATAATATAATATTATAGACGTCCCACACTAATTCAGTTAATCAAACTAAAGATCAGACACCTTCTGCTGCTGTTGCACTTTTGACAGTTAGCTGAGCTAGTGTGTATATATAAAGCTTTTAAGGTAGTTATAGATGAGCAGAAAGACAGGGCATTATTAATCTTATTGTATAGTCTGAGGTTACTACGTTGGTGCATATTGATAGAAGACATGAAGGAAAGCTGGAGAAAACAAGGTGGCTCAGCGGCTTCTCCATGTGCGGCATGCAAGCTGCTGAGGAGGAGGTGCGCCAAAGACTGTGTTTTTGCTCCGTATTTCCCGGCGGATGAGCCTCACAAGTTTGCCAGTGTGCATAAGGTCTTCGGAGCTAGCAATGTCAACAAGCTGCTACAGGTAACCTAGCTACCTCACTTCATCTAATTTACTGTCTCCTAGGATATATAGATCAGGATATATATGATGATGGAACACATAATAATTCACATACACTGCACTATCCTTAAATGCTGCTGGTTGGCTGGTTCCATGTAGAATAATAGATCGAGCAATAACCCCAGTCAAGTTGATTAGTTAGTTGACTTGATAACTACATGATTACAAGTTCGACTATCAATGGAAACAACTTTTTGGTCTTCTTGACAAGGTTTATACCTTTGTATAGTAGCGGTGGCTTTCACTCGTCACTAAAAAAAATACATCTGATCTATTTTTACTTTTTACTTTGTTTTTAATTTCACTTCACATATTCTATTCAAAAAGAAAAAAAAGATAAGCTATATACTTTTATTTGCCTCGCTTTTCCCTCTAATAAAATTAGAGTTTAATTGACATGTTTGACTTTCAATGGGAGTGACTTATTGATATTCTTGGAGAAATTTACAGAATATACACCATGGGGTGGTGTCAAAAAAAGAAAAGAAAAGAGCAATATATATATATATATATATATATACACACACACTTCTAGTCTTTATTTCATTTTTAATTTCACCTCTAACATATTCTATCCATTTAAAGAAAAAAGTAAACTATATATATATATATATATATATATATATTATTTTCTTTGCTCTCCAATATAATAAAATTAGAGTTTTACATTTTTAGGTAAACTTATTATTATGTTTACAATTATACGAAATTATTAAATTAAATATAATAATGTACAAACAACTTCTTCCTAAATTAAAATTTTAATGCACACTGTACAGTACTAGACCAACTTTTATTGGTATTCTAAAAAACAATTAGTTAGTACTTAGTAGACCAAATGTCCATCAAGCTATCGAAGACTTTGTGTTGAAGGGACAACTGAATGGGGAGAGAAATCCATGTGGAGCTCTAAGAGAACCCCTGTAGGGAAAAAAAAGGGCGAATTTGTGGCATTTTGAAAGGCTTAGCAGAGAAAACTTTTTGTCTTTTCTTATCTACTTCTACCAGTTCTGTAACATATTCATATTTTATTCTGTCATTTTTCTATTTTTTGAATTTCACGTTTGACTCTCAACGGGATAGTTCGTAGCTTATTGGTCTTATTGATTTGAGCTAGCTAATTATGAATAATTTAGGTTAGTTTATCTTATTATGTTCCTTTGCCAGTTAAGGACACAAACTCACAAAGTGTGATTTACCACGTACACTTGGGTAGTGGTAGTGAGTTTCTGTCGTCATAAAAAAAATAGAAAAAAATGATTTTTTTTTCAAGAATGAAATATCCTTTTACATGTAGAAAAAAATTAATTGCAGTGCATTTAATTAATATTTAATCCTTAAATATTCTCATGATCCATGCATGTTAAAAATATTCCATTTTTTGAATGAAAAAATAACAATGTATAAACATTATGTAGGATTTGGTACCAATAACCTGTTGAATATCTTGTTAGGATTACATTTGGATTATGTATAGTATATATGTGTCAAATTAAGTCGCCTTTCTTCTTCTTTACGTACTGAACTTAGATGAATAGATGACCAATTGGTCTTACACTCAATCTATCTCTCGTCTATACCAACTCTTATGAGGATCGATCTAAGAAATTAATTATCAGTGTTACCAGTATTTTAAATTAAAGAATCTGATAGTGAAACATTTGAACTTATGTATGACTTTAATGGTCATGAAATGAGTAATTAATTGTCGTATTAGTCCATTCTTTAGAATCAGTGAAAACACATGTTATGATATATGATTAAAAAAGCTAAGTGACAAAACATTATTCTTTGTTTACATATTGAATTCCCATTATTGGGCGGCAGAAAGACGAAAAATCTGACCTTTGCCAATTCTGCTACAACCTTAAATAATATTGATCATTGTAATTAAAGCTTTTATAAGATTTTTAAATTTGTAGTCGAGTAGTATTGACATAAATGACTTTAGAAAAATATAATTAAGGTGAATATATAGATGATGTATTTGTTTTTAATTTTATGCTTTATTAGGAAGATGAGTTCACACTTGGGAAGAGACAAGCAAGTTCCTCGTAAAGTTCAGGTTTCTACTTTGTTGTTTTAGTGGTTAACAAAGTTTGAATTGGTGTAATCATGGCGTCACCAAGAATTTTACTATTTTCAAGATTTGGGGCCCAAAGATACAACATTTCTCAATGCTAATACACACTAAAAAATTAAAAATACCAATTAGTATGTAGTGTGATGGAGCATTGATTCTTTAGGTTTAAAAAATTGAGAAAGTATAAAACTGTTAGAAAAGGAATTTCTGTATATTTAAGCAGTATACAATACAAGATATAAATAGAAAAGATGCCAACAACAGTTCTAGGCCAATTTTACAGGAGATAAAATATAACAACCCAGACTAGACTAAACCAACAGAATAAACATGTGTACGAATATTATATTAATGCTTAATAGAGTGCATGCATGCATGCGTTAATAATATAATGTACGTAGGATTTGCCGGAGCATCAGCGAGGGGACGCGGTGAGTTCGATGGTGTACGAGGCAAACGCTAGGATGAGGGATCCGGTTTACGGTTGTGTCGGAGCTATATCGTCTCTGCAGCAGCAAGTTGACGCCCTCCAAACACAGCTCGCCATTACGCAAGCTGAGGCGGTGCACATGAGGATGCGCCACCCCTTCTCCTCCTCCTCCTACTCGCCGGAAAACGCATCGCCGTCGTCGTCCAGGCACGCTCATACTACTCACGGCGGCGACCCTTTCGGCACCGACATGGCGGTGGACCAAAACAATGTTGGGGATTCCTTCTGGTGATGCATGCATGTCTAATCTTTACTAATTTTTTGCTATTGTATGTGGTTTCTTTATTGTATGCACGTACGGAGATACTGCACTATCTTTTTTTTTTTTTTTTTTTACTAAGATATCCGTATCTCGCGGGATGAAACTGATTCAGTGATTTCAGTCTAATCCTGAGGCAGATCATATGTACGGTTTAATTTTCCTATATATTACATTTAAAAATTGAGTTGCGGTTATATTAGATACATTTGAAAACAAACTGCTGATTAATTGATAATGTTTGACTTTGAAAATATTATATAATATAAGAATAAAGGTCAAATTTACAATGGAATGTTACAATTAGACAGCAGAATATTAAAAAAAAAGTGCAACTACAACTTTCAAGACAAGGGTATCTTCAGATTCATGGACCAGTTGAGTACTTAATTGACAGGAAAATATGTAAAACTTATTGTATTAGTGCAGAAGACTGGTACAATTAACATGTATAAAAAGTAAAAGATAATACATAAATACGTTCATTACATCAGAATAAAATTACAAAGAGTCTTACATGATAAATTATTACTAGGTAAACTTAATCATAAACTTCAATCTTCAAAGATTCATCACAATTAAGGACACGTACCAGAAACATCAAGTCCTTAGAGCATGTGCCCATGCTAAAAAGGATTTCCACTTGTTATCCAAAAACTTAAAATAGGCAATCCTCCAAGGTTCCATAAGAAACAAAGAACCACAGATCCCCCAAAAGCCCACAGCAAATCCTATAGCCATGCTAACATAGAACCAGCCCACTCCAGAACTATCATCATCTCCTTCATTTTTGTTTTTGGGAATTTTGCCATCACCAACACTACAATTTTGTGAGACCGGAGGGCCACAAAGGTTGTTGCCAACATAACACAAAGCATTAAAGCCTTGCAGCTGAGTACCTGAAGGTATCTTCCCAAAGAGGTTGTTATAAGACAAGTCTAAAACACCTAGACTGCACAAACTTGAGAAACTTGATGGAATTTTTCCAGAAAGTTGATTTCTTGAAAGATCAAGTGATTCTAATAACTTCATGTTTCCCATTTCCGTAGGGATATTTCCAGTCAAATTGTTTCTTGATAAGTTCAAAGATCTCAATCTCGAAAGATTGGTCAAGTCAATTGGAATGTCCCCAATGAAATTGTTACTTGAAAGATCCATTTCAGCAAACAATGATAGAGGGATAGAAGCATACTCATACTCAAGTCCTTTTGTTGTAACTAGAGCACTTTCACCGAAGGCATATCCATATATAGAATAACCAATTTTAAATTCTATATAGGTGGGAAAATCCTTTTCATTGATCATTGCCGTGAAATTTTTAAAACACCTAGGTATCAAACCAGAGAAGTGATTATTGGAAAAGTCTAAAATGCGAAGGGATGTGAGGTGACAAAACTCTAGAGGCAATTCACCAAAAAACTTATTTGATCGAAGACTTAAGATTGTTAAATATGAAAGACTAGTCCCCAACCATCTTGGGATTTTCCCTGTGAATCCATTGTCACCCATATCAATTTTGAATAGAGAGGTGCAATTTTGCAACGATGGAGGTATATGGCCTGAAAGCTTGTTCTTGTGCACATCTAAAGATTCCAACATATTCAAAAGCCCAATGGAATTTGGTATGCTTCCAACCAATTTGTTTTCCTTCAAATATAATACTCTCAAGTGTGGCCAATGCATCCAACAGTCGGGAATTTTTCCAGATAAAGCATTTCCTCCCAAATGAAGTATTCGAAGGTTATTTGACATATTTTGTGCATGACATAAGAAGTCGGAGACATTTCCTGAGAAAGAATTGTTTGACAAGTCTAGCTCAGTTATGTACCGAGAAATATGAGGTAAGGGACCACTAAATTGGTTAGAGTCCAAATACACTAATAAACCCATATCCATCTCTCTAGTTGGATAAAATGATATATTCTGAATTTGACCTTGCAATTGGTTGTGTGAAACATTAACTAATTGAATTTCAGAAGAAAAGTTCCATAACCAAGTTGGAAGCTCACCCTCTATTCCAGCATTAGAAATGTCCACCTCAGAAATTTGATGTTGAGATTGCAACCAAAGAGGAAATTGAGGACCCAAATTCCAGCCACTTAGAGAAAGCCCATCAAGTTGGAAGGGAGGTGTCCAGTTTGGATTGACACGCATGGTTAATCTATTTCCAGATGCATATAAAGTGGTTAACTTTGTGAGATTAACAAAGTGATTTTCAGTCACTATGCCTTCCAACTTGTTATCTGAAATGTACAACCTTTCAATCGAAATGAATACCCCAAATTCTCAGGAAGAGGTCCACATAACCTGTTTCTTGCAAGATAAAGCTCTTGTAACTTAATGAGTATCCCAAATTGCTTTGGTATCTCTCCCGTAAGCATATTTCCATGGAGATAAAGCACTTGCAGCTTGCTGAGATTCCCAATTTGCTTTGGTATCTCTCCCGTAAGCATATTTCCATGGAGAGAAAGCTCTTGCAGCTTCCTGAGATTCCCAATTTGCTTTGGTATCTCTCCAGTAAGCATATTTCCATAGAGATCAAGGGCAGACAAAGATGTCAAATTGGAAATAGCGTTTGAAATGGTTCCCTGCAATTGGTTGTCACTAAGACGAAGTGACTCTAGATTGGTCCAATCGTAAATCCGATTTGGTATGCGGCAATTCATGCTGTTACCAGAAGCATCCAAATTTTTAAGGAAAGTCAAGTTTGAAAAACCATTGGGTAAAGGGTCTTGCAATTGATTGGAACTTATGTCTAGAGATACCAAGTGACTAAGACCAAACAATTGATTGGGTAATGAACCATTCAAATTATTTCTGGAGATGTCAAGAACACTAAGAGATGTCAAGTTCCAAGGACCACTGGGCAAGGGACCTTGAAATTGATTATATCTTAGGTTAAGAGATACCAAACCACTAAGGCGAAACAATTGACTAGGCAATGAACCATTCATTCCATAATTACGACTGATGTTAAGAGTGATAATGGATGTCAAGTTCCAAGGACCATCAGGGAGTGGACTTAGAAAATCAGAAGATGTTAGATCAAGAGAAACAAGGTTATTGAGATTAAACACCCATTTAGGAATAACAGTGTTGAACTCATTATAGGAAAGATCAAGGACTTCAATTAAAGAATTGTTTAGAAGGCGGAGGGACTGGGATAATTTAGGCAGATCACAACCAGATAAATGAAGCTCACGCAAGGAAGGAAGCATATTAATGGCCTCTAACCAATTATGTGCCATGCTGAGATTAACATAACTCAAGTCCAATAACCGTAGATTTGAAAGATTAGATAACCAGTCAAGACTATCAGTTTTTATGAGACTTGTATGACTCGTTTCATCAAAGTTTGGTTGCAAAATTAAAGTGTGCAAACTTGTAAGGTTTCCAAGTTGAGGGGGAATGATCCCTTGAAATTCTAAATTGGATAAATCAAGATATTGCAAGTTTGCAAAAGATCCTATGAAATTAGGGATTCGAGATCCACTAAAATATTCATAAAGACCGCTAAGATCAAGGTGATGTAATTGTTTCAACTCTAGTAAGCAAGGGCTGAGTGTACCTTTTGGAAAATGATCAAACTCAAAATCAAAGTTGAGATTTGTTAGCCGGAGTTGAACAACATGACCGGTTACATTGTGGCACACAACTCCCTCCCATTTGCTGCAACAATTGGTTCCATCAACCCAAGAGGAGAGGAGTCGATTCATTGGATCTTCCAACTCCTTCTTGAAGCACAATAGTGCTTGCATCTCCCTCTCCTTGCAAACCCCCATGTTGTTGCTTCCGCTACAATTGCACAGATCCATAAGCACAAAGGTGAAGAGGATGATGAAGAAATAGCCAATTTGATGGACGCAAGTCGTCCCCATTATGAGGAAAGTTTTTCAAGCTTAATATATATGACTCTATGAATGCTTTGCTTATGTTTATTTGTTTGGTGGATAATAGATATATATACACACTTCATATGCGATAACTAGTACTAAGATGAGCTGGAAGCTTCCTTGAAAACTACAAAAAACATGGACTGGAAAATGCATAACGTCTCACTCGGTGTAAAATACAGCAAATTAAAGAAAAACTTCAAAGCTAATTAGTGAATAGAAGAAATAAAATGATAATTATGACTTCAATTAATTTCTTGTTTATTTGGCACCATCGATCATCATTAATTCATTGTATTTCTTTTAACTGCAAACTTTTGCGTGGTGGCACTATTATCACTACACTTTTGTAACTAATATATAATTGTTCGTTGCAAGACCGAATTTCACTTTTAATTTTTAATAATTATTGTGACATTTAGTCTTATTATATCAGAAGAACAGAACACAGCTCAGCAAAACTGTCATGTAAAAGCTTTCAGTTAGGGGAAGATATTTTTAGTTAGGAGGTTGCTTCCCTCCTTTATTTTCTTTCTTCTTTGTATAAAAGGCTTGTCTGTAAGCTTTGTATTCATTCATTCCATTAGCCAGAAAATAAATTAAAGCTTCTCTTACCTTTCTTCTCCATGAAAACCAGTTACGTTGCTTCCATTTGCAGTGTAGGTTGATTTCCAACATATTATTCTTTAATTTTTTATTAGATTATATTTGTGAATATTGTGACATCAAATTCTAAAGGTTTTGATATAGTTGTTATGTACGTAATTTTGATCGCCAAAACACACGCTAATTGACGTAGTATGGAAAATTATAGTCACGATCCCAAGTTTTACCATTGCATGATTGGCGGGATGGAAAATAGTGAGACTAAGTGTGACAATAATACACTAATCAAAGATTAAAACAAAAATTTGTTCTTTAAAATATAAAACTTGTATTTAAATTTTACGCTAGGCAGGTCAATATTCAATACCGATATGCTCAGTTTGTAATAAATTGCAAAGTCGAGTATTAGTTGCGTAATTTTAATCACCAAAAATTTGTGTTAAATTTGATAGTTGCATTGTTAATTACTTGCAAGTCTATAGTCTTTAGTTGTCATTGTCCTGAGCTTTCTCAGTAATTAAACAATTTTTAGGAAAATTTATTTTGCCACAAATTGTACGTAAGTTTGGTCCGTCAACAACTAAAGACAAATTAAAAGACTTGCAAGTCAATATCATAGTGGTCAGTTTGCAATAAATTGCAAAGTCTCAATACCCAAAATACATGTTAACTGTGATAGCAGCATTGCAAGTCTTTAGTCTTTAGTCTATTAACCAATTTTAATTGTAAGGGAACTATCTTCCACCACAAATTTTAATACGAAGAATCCTTACATTCTCATTTAAAAAAAAATAAAAAATCTTTCTTTGGATGATTATGTAAACTTGCAGCACCACTAGGTAAATTTTACGTTTGAGTAAAAATTGTTTAGGAGAGCATGTTGGAAAGATCACAACCACATAAGAGAGATAAATTATATTACAAAGATGGTTCGAAAAAATGCTAATTAATAAGAGTCAAACTTGTAATCTTTAAATACAAAAGTCATACTCGGCCATACTTTTGAATTTTTTGTCTTTCCTTTCTTGTAGCTAGATGGAGAATTTTTGAATTCATTTGCAGAACCAACATCTTTTAACGTTAGTTGTGACCTACTGTATCAATGTATGCATCAACCACAGGAAATAACCTCTTCTTCCTGGAGGCATAGCCTAGACTTAGGATATTTTGTGATACCACTTGTTAACATGATACGAAATTAGACACACAAATAACAAGTTAGTATTTATTACTTTTAATATATTCTAGGTCAATATTAATAGGTGACTTATTAAGAACTCATTAAAATTTATGTATTAACGGATCAACCGACTTAACCCATTAATATTAGTATTAGTTATGATTTTTAAATATTATTTTATCATTTTATGAATATTGTGGTATGTTATGAATTAAATATAAATACTATTTTGTTGATTTCATTGTAGATTTAAGAAAATAATTTTTTTTTCTAAAGTTTTATTTTCTAAAAAGAAAATTATATTAACATGTCTAACGAGTTCTAAATGAGGTTTTATGTCATATCTTGTCGAGTAGATCTAAAACCTGTTAACTAAGCTTGTAACTCTATTGTGTCAACCCATTTAACCCGTTAAAAAATTGCACATGTTTGTGTTTAAAATTCTATTATGTTAACCTTAATGGATCATGCTTGTATTTAACCTTATCATGTTCATGTCATTATCATGTCAACCTGTTAATGAACCCGTTTACACGAATTAAGGTAAAAATGGCACTTTATCGAATTGCAGCGGATGTAATGCAATTTTTTTTTAAATGAGACTAAATGAGACAATAACACACTAATCAAATATTAAAAGTAAAATTGTTCTTTAAAATATAAATAATTAAATTTTACACTAGGTAGGCCAAAATTTAATCCTAACGTGCTTAGTTTGCAATAAATTGCAAAGTCAAGTATTAGTTACGTTTTTTTTTTTTTTGAAAAAAAATTGTTACATAATTTTTATCATCCAAAATTCATGTTAACTTTGATAGTTGCATTGCAACTTGCAAGTCTTTAGTCTTTAGTCTTTAGTTGTCATTATCCTGAGCTCTCTCTCATTAGTCAATTTTTATGGATATTTATTCCACTACAAATTGTAAGTTTGCTCCGTCAACAACTAAGAATATATGACTGTGTGCAACTTTGAATGATTCCTTAATTTCGTCTCCCTTTACTAGTCTTACTTTCATCACCATCACTTGTATTTTTTTCTCCTTTGTCACTATCACTTTTTTTTCTTTCTTTCTTTGAGT
>NXFB01000184.1:62960-74264 GCA_002525835.2 Ipomoea batatas | reverse complement strand
CTTTTACTCTCATAGACCAAATTTTGATGTAGACATTTATATTCAGATCCACGTAAAAAGTAATTTATTAGTATCTATCATATAAAAGAAAAATTTTAAAAGTAAGATTTGCGAGTTCGATCATATAGTAGAACTCTTAAGATAAACACCTAAATTAAACTACAAAACATGGACAGATAGTGCACGTGTTAGTCTCAATTTTCTGTTCAAAGTCTTCAAATGCCAATTAAGATAAGGGTCACACTTGTGTGAAACCGTCTCACGGATCCTTGTTTGTGAGACGGGTCGGGTCGGGTCAAAGCACTATGCAAATGTCATACTTATATGTGCAAATATTATACTTATATACGCAAATAAACACTAATCAATAATACAATTTTTGTTACTTATTAGAGAAAAAGTAATACATTTTTCATAATAAGTAATGTTGACAAGTGCCCCTTCATAAATATAATATGTGCAGTCTATCAGCTTAGGCTTTTAGTTGAGATGGAGCACATGCTTTAATTTGATATCAGAGATATACAAAAGATGAATCCACCGCACACGTTGAGGGGGCGTCATAAATATAATATGTGCAGCTTAGACTTTTAGTTGAGATGGAGCACATGCTTTAATTCCCCTTACTTATAAGGGCAAATATAATACTTTTGTGGAAAAATGTAATACTTTTAAATCGAAATGTAAAAGTATTGTATTTTCCCTTAAAAGTATTACATTTACCCCAAGTAACAAAAATTTTATTCCTGATTAATATTACATTTGAGCATATAAGTATGACATTTGTGCATATAAGTGTTACATTTGCATCGTGACCCAACCCGTCTCATGGTGAGACGGTCTCACACAAGTTTTTGCCTTAAATGGGTAAACACCTAAACTAATTTGTCAAAAGAAAAAAATAAATCTATCACGAATTGTTGTTAGTTAGCCCCCTGCACGTATTATTATAAATTGCACTTTGTATAATGTGAAAATGCAATGTACTTAGGATTTGGATTTAAAAGTTTATAACTTAGCTTTTTGGTTCTACATATATTGTCACCTTGGAAAACTGTGTTCGATTCAAGTAGTTGGGAAAAACTGATGGTAAGATTTATAAACATCAGACTCCCAAAACGGGGCATTGAACTATCCATCCATTAGGTTCAAACAGGAGTTTTCATGGAAAAAAATTACAATTTCAACCCGTAAAGCCATAAAATTATTAAACTATATATTAAACCTTTATTTAGTACATGATATTTTAGTACTTTTTAATATTATTATTTTTTAATTATAAGCTTCTTTATTCTCGATATTTTATTTGTAAAATAAAAAAATTTGATGTTTACAAGTTTTTTTAGGGACACATCACAATTGAATATGACAAATTTAAGGAAGAAGATTACCAATTATCTATTTTGCAAATAAATTATCGAAATTGAAAAAGTTATAAAGAATAAATATAATAAAATAATAAATTAAAATTCCATGTACTAAGTAAAATTTGGATATATATAATTTAATAGTTTTGTCTTCCAAGACTATGTGTTAAAATTGTAACTTTTTTGAAGAGTTAGGTTAGTATATTGCAACAGTAACTAATAAGGAGCAATTGGGGGACTAAAAATATATATTTCTCAAGGCAAAAACTTGTGCAAGACCGTCTCACCGTGAGATGGGTCGGGTCGGGTCAAGATGTAAATGTAACACTTATACACACAAATGTCATACTTATATGCTGAAATGTAATACTAATCAGAAATAAATTAAAAATTTTGTTACTTATAAGGGTAAATGTAATACTTTTAAGGGAAAATACAATACTTTTACATTTCGATTTAAAAGTATTACATTTTTCCTCAAAAGTATTATATTTTCCCTTATAAGTAAGGAAAACTTGTCAGCATTACTTATTATGGAAAATGTAATACTTTTTCTCTTAATTATATATCTAACTAAGGGAAATTTTAATTTATGCACATTCATAATATGTCAATTTTCAATGTCACCCCTGAATTATTGACCCCTGAATTATTAGTAGTTCGCACCATTTCGGAGAACATTGTTTTGCCAAAATTGTCAGCTGTTGTGGATTCATGGGTCCGAACATGGGCTACTACTATTCCCATTCATCACATGCTTCCACTTATGGACATCTTCTTCAACAAGTGGCAACAAGTTTTATACCATTGGCTCTGTTCAAGTTTTCACTTTGAAGAAGTTACTAAATGGTTTTTAGGTTGGATGGAACTTTTGCCACCTCAACTTCTTGCAAATGATCATATCCAGTGTAGGCTTTTTGTTGGTATGGATATGGTGAACCAGGCTGCTAAAGGCATGAAGGTAGTCCAGCCAGATTTAGGAGAGAATATAAGTTATCTTAGAGCGCTTGAAAAGAGGCAATTTGAGACCAAGGCAGCAGCACAAGTTCAACAATATGCTTCTGCAAACTTGAGTGGTGGGCTCCAAGGAGATGGTAAAGACGACAGTGGGTCAAAGCTCAGCTTGAAAGAAATAATAGAAGCTCATGCCCAGCAGAATGGTTTGCTATTCAAGCTAAAGCCAGGCAGGATACATGATGGTCATCAAATATATGACTTTGGTAGCATAAGCATATATAGTAATAGACTCTCTGAATGAGAAGGTATTTGTACAAACTGAGGATAAATGGTCTCGCGTGTCTCTTGAGCTGCTTTTGGAGTTACATCATCGATATAGTTTGAAGAGACGATGATAAAGCAATAAAGTTTTGGGTGTTATTAAAGAACTAGCTTAGCCATACTTTTTGTACTTTATGTTTCTATGTGTACAAGTAAATCTGATCAGAATATTGATTTAGGCCCTGTTTGGTAAATGGCCGTTGGCTGATTGGGTTAAAACGTATGATTTGTTGATAATATTAGTTGATTGTAGAAAGTTGTTTGATAAATTGGTTGTTAGCTGATAGCTATTTGGTATAATTTCTTTTCTCAAAAAGCCAATTGAAAAGGCTGCTTTGAGTAGCCTTTTGAATTTTAGCATTTTGGAGTTACAAAAAGCTTATTATACAAACAACTAATAGTGGTCAAATAAGCCAGAATTGGCTGATAGGCTGATTATTTACCAAACAGAGCCTTAATTTGCGAGTCTGAAAAATTGTTGCTTCAGGTTAGACAAATATAACTTTAAACTTAACTACCATTGTTGAAAAACTGCAAATTTAAACATGATTATATTTTCCACACTGTTTTTGTAAACTTGAATCAACTGTCATTAGATATTAATTAAGTAGCAATCTCAGTCTTGAAAAGGGTGGCCAAGTCGATGGAACATGATTCTCATATATACCTAGATGTCTGAAGTTCGCTCTTTAGTGGTGACTACGAGTTTACCGTTATTCCATTCATTTTATTCGGAAAGGTTTGTAATTTGTGAAAGATTAAATGAAATAATTGCAAATATTTACTTTTTTACTTAGGAATATCTATCTTACTGGGAATACAAGAATAGTCATAGAGCATGTATGCTTGGTAAATGCACTTCTTGTAGTAATAACTAAAATGAATACTTAATTGACAGGAAAATATGTAAAACTTATTGTATTAGTGCAGAAGACTAGTACAATTAACATGTATAAAACGTAAAAGATAATACATAAATACGTTCATTACATCAGAATAAAATTACAAGAAGTCTTACATGATAAATTATTACTAGGTAAACATAATCACAAACTTCAATCTTCAAAGTCTCATCACAATTAAGGACACGTACTAGAAACATTAAGTCCTTAGAGCATGTGCCCATGCTAAAAAGGATTTCCACTTGTTATCCAAAAACTTAAAATAGGCAATCCTCCAATGTTCCACAAGAAGCAAAGAACCACAGATCCCCCAAAAGCCCACAGCAAATCCTATAGCCATGCTAACATAGAACCAGTCCACTCCAGAACTATCATCATCTCCTTTATTTTTGTTTTTTGGAATTTTGTCATCACCAACACTACAATTTTGTGAGACCAGAGGGCCACAAAGGTTGTTGCCAACATAACACGAAGCATTAAAGCCTTGCAGCTGAGTACCTGAAGGTATCTTTCCGGAGAGGTTGTTATAAGACAAGTCCAAAACACCTAGACTGCACAAACTTGAGAAACTTGATGGAATTTTTCCAGAAAGTTGATTTCTTGAAAGATCAAGTGATTCTAATAACTTCATGTTCCCCATTTCCGTAGGAATATTTCCAGTCAAATTGTTTCTTGATAAGTTCAAGGATCTCAATCTCGAAAGATTGGTCAAGTCAATTGGAATGTCCCCAATGAAATTGTTACTTGAAAGATCCATTTCAGCAAACAATGATAGATGGATAGAAGCATACTCATACTCAAGTCCTTTTGTTGTAACTAGAGCACTTTCACCAAAGTGATTTCTATAAATTGAATAACTCATTTCAAATTCTGCTTTGGAAAATTCCTCTTCATTGATCATTGCAGTGAAATTTTTAAGACATCTAGGTATCAAACCAGAGAAGTGATTATTGGAAAGGTCTAAAATGCGAAGGGATGTGAGATGACAAAACTCTAGAGGCAATTCACCATAAAACTTATTTGATCGAAGGCTTAAAATTGTTAAATTGGGAAGACTAGTCCCCAACCATCTTGGGATTGTCCCTGTGAATCCATTGTCATCCATATCAATTTTAAATAGAGAGGTGCAATTTTGCAACGATGGAGGTATATGCCCTGAAAGCATGTTCTTGTGCACATCTAAAGATTCCAACATATTCAAAAGCCCAATGGAATTTGGTATGCTTCCAACCAATTTGTTTTCCCTCATATATAATACTCTCAAGTGTGGCCAATGCATCCAACAGTCCGGAATTTCTCCAAATAAAACATTTCCTCCCAAATGAAGTATTCAAAGGTTATTTGACATGTTTTGTGCATGACATAAGAAGTCAGAGACATCTCCTGAGAAAGAATTGTTTGACAAGTCTAGCTCAGTTATGCGACTAGAGATATGAGGTAAGGAACCACTAAATTTGTTAGAGCCCAAGTACACCAAAATATTCATACTCAAATCTCTAGTTGGGTGAAATGATATATTTTGAATTTTACCTCGTAATTGGTTGTGTGAAACATTAACTAATAGAATTTGAGAAGAAAAGTTCCATAGCCAAGTTGGAAGCTCACCCTCTATTCCAGCATTAGAAATGTCCACGCCAGAAATTTGATGTTGAGATTGCAACCAAGGAGGAAATTGAGGACCCAAATTCCAGCCACTTAGATAAAGCCAATCAAGTTGGAAGGGAGGTGTCCAGTTTGGATTGACACGCATGGTTAATCTATTTCCAGATGCACTTAAAGTGGTTAACTTTGTGAGATTAACAAAGTGATTTTCTGTCACTATGCCTTCCAACTTGTTATCTGAAATGTACAACCTTTCAATCATTGGAAATGAATACCCCAAATTCTCAGGAAGAGGTCCACATAACCTGTTTCTTGCAAGATAAAGCTCTTGTAACTTGCTGAGTATCCCAAATTGTTTTGGTATCTCTCCAGTAAGCATATTTCCATAGAGATCAATCTCTTGCAGCTTGCTGAGATTCCCAATTTGCTTTGGTATCTCTCCAGTAAGCATATTTCCAGAGAGAACAAGGGCAGACAAAGATGTCAAATTGGAAATAGAATTTGAAATGGTTCCCTGCAATTGGTTGTCACTAAGATCAAGTGACTCTAGATTGGTCCAATCGTAAATCCAATTTGGTATGCGGGAATTCATGCGGTTACCCGAAGCATCCAAATTTTTAAGGAAAGTCAAGTTTGAAAAACCATTGGGTAAAGGGTCTTGGAATTGATTGTAACTTATGTCCAGAGATACCAAGTGACTAAGACCAAACAATTGATTGGGTAATGAACCATTCAAATTATTTCCGGAGATGCCAAGAACACTAAGAGATGTCAAATTCCAAGAACCACTGGGCAAGGGACCTTGAAATTGATTAGATCTTAGGTTAAGAGATACCAAACCACTAAGACGAAACAATTGACTAGGCCATGAACCATTCATTTCATTACCACTGATGTTAAGAGTGATAATGGATGTCAAGTTCCAAGGACCATCAGGGAGTGGACTTAGAAAACCAGAAGATGTTAGATCAAGAGAAACAAGGTTATGGAGATTGAAAATCCATTTAGGAACAACAGTGTTGAATTCATTATAGGAAAGATCAAGGACTTCAAGTAAAAAATTGTTTAGAAGGCGAAGTGACTGGGATAATTTAGGTAGATCACAACCAGATAAATGAAGCTCACGCAAGGAAGGAAGCATATTAATTGCCTCTAACCAATTATGTGCCATGCTGAGATTAACATAACTCAAGTCCAATAACCGTAGATTTGAAAGATTAGATAACCAGTCAAGACTATCAGTTTTTATGAGACTTGTATGACTCGTTTCATCAAAGTTTGGTTGCAAAATTAAAGTGTGCAAACTTGTAAGGTTTCCAAGTTGAGGGGGAATGATCCCTTGAAATTCTAAATTGGATAAATCAAGATATTGCAAGTTTGCAAAAGATCCTATGAAATTAGGGATTCGAGATCCACTAAAATATTCATAAAGACCGCTAAAATCAAGGTGATGTAATTGTTTCAACTCTAGTAAGCAAGGGCTGAGTGTACCTTTTGGAAAATGATCAAACTCAAAATCAAAGTTGAGATTTGTTAGCCGGAGTTGAACAACATGACCGGTTACATTGTGGCACACAACTCCCTCCCATTTGCTGCAACAATTGGTTCCATCAACCCAAGAGGAGAGGAGTCGATTCATTGGATCTTCCAACTCCTTCTTGAAGCACAATAGTGCTTGCATCTCCCTCTCCTTGCAAACCCCCATGTTGTTGCTTCTGCTACAATTGCACAGATCCATAAGCACAAAGGTGAAGAGGATGATGAAGAAATAACCAATTTGATGGACGCAAGTCGTTCCCATTATGAGGAAAGTTTTGCAAGCTTAATTTATATATGACTCTATGAATAATGCTTTGCTTATGTTTATTTGTTTGGTGGATAATAGATACATATATACACACATTCATATGCTATAGCTAGTACTAAGATGGGGTGGAAGCTTCCTTGAAAACTAAAAAAAACATAGAGTGGAAAATGCATGTTTCACTCGGTGTAAAATACAACAAATTAAAAAAAAAAAAAAAAAACTCCAAAGCTAATTTAGTGAATAGAAGGAACAAAATGATAATTATGACTTCAATGAATTTATTTAATTTGTGTATTTGGCACCATCGGTCATCATTAATTTTTTTTAATACAACTGACTCTATTGCATTGTAGTATCTGTTCATATACTTTCTCAACATATTGTAGTACAAATAATCAATATCGCATTCACTAATACTCGATCTCATGACTTCTTATATAAAAGAGTCACTTCATACCATATGAGCTACAATCATTAATTTATTGTATTTCTTTTAACTGCAAACTTTTGCGTGGATCGGAGGCACTATTATCACTACACTTTTATAACTAATATATAATTGTATGTTACAAGACGGAATTCAACTTTTAATTTTTAATAGATATGATATCTTACTAAATATAATTATGGTAAGATTTAATTAAAATTTAATGAAATCAAACTTATTTATTATAATAGCATGTTTACATACATTATTACCTTTGAAGAATAAAAGAAAAAAATATTGTGTATGTATATGCATGTTAATACTAATGGAAAAAGATAACAAAAGTTATAACGGTAGAGATGTTTTTGTCCATAAAATTCTATAGTACAACTCTTATATCATAATGTATACAAAAATTTAACCAAAAAAAAAAACGGACATAAATTAGGGGTATAACTTGAATTGAAACTTATTATGTTTTTAGATTAGATTAGATATATTTTACTATTGTGACATCAAATTCTAAAGGTTTCGATATAGTTGTTAATTATGTAATTTTGATCACCCAAAACACACGCTAATTGACGTAGTATGGAAAATTATAGTCACGATCCTCAGTTCTACCATTGCATGATTGGCGGAATGGAAAATGGTGATATAGTCGTTTATCGGAAAAAGAAAAAGAAAAAAAGAAAAAAAGAAAAAAAGAAAAAAAAAACTAAATGTGACAATGACACACTAATCAAATATTGAAAGTAAAATTTGTTCTTTAAAATATAATTGTACGTTTTAATTTTTAATTATTGTGACATTTAGTCTTATTATTCTTTAATTTCTACTGCATTACATTCTTGACTTTTTTATAGTATTATTTACTTTGTTACAAGACAATATTTAACTTATTATATACCATCGGAGTTTGATCATGTGACATTTCATCAAGAAAATTAAAGTTGCAGAGGTGTCATCTGAGTACAAGATGCTTAATTTGTTTACTTATCACAGTTAGTCTTCTATTTAAAATTTTATCATTCTACCATTTGATAAAAAATGTTAACATGTAATTTATTCATTCAATTTTTAGTTATATGCAATAGAAATTTTGATAAATGATGTTTAAAAAATGATTTTATGGTCTGATTATTTCTCGAGTCAAATGTTATAATTGGATACAATAATTGTCACAAGATACAAAGAAGTGGTGTTAAATTTTCAAATTCTAAAGGTTTCGATATAATTGTTACACTTAGTTAGATATAACTATCACAAGACAGAAATGTTTGATATTGAATTACCAAAACTTAAAAGTTCGAATATAATTGTAACGCAATATAAATCATTGAGATTTTTACACCAAAAAGCTAATTAATTTTAAAATAAAAAATTTGTAATCAATTTTGTAAAGCTAGGTAGGTAAAAGTTCATTAACAATGGGGTCAGTTTACAATAAATTGCAAAGATGTTTAGAAGTGTTAATTACACTGTAATTGACATAGTATGAAAAATTATAGTCACGATACTCAGTTCTACCATTGCATGATTTGCGGAATGGGAAAATGGTGATATAGCCATTTAAAAAAAAAAAAAAAAAAAAAGAAGGACTAAATGTGACAATGACATACTAATCAAAGATTAAAAGTAACAGATACTACATTGTAATTAATAGAGTCAGTAGTACGTACTAAAAAAAGTACAATTTCTTTAAAATATAAAACCTATCTTTAAATTTTATGCTAGACAGGTCAAATTCAATCCTAGCGTGCTTAGTTTATGCAATAAATTGCAAAATCGAGTATTAGTTACATAATTTTATCACCCAAAATTCATGTATGTTAACTTTGATAGTTGTATTACAACTTGCAAGTCTTTAGTCTTTAGTTGTCATTATCCTGAGCTCTCTCAACTATTAACCAATTTTTATGAGAATTTATTCCATATAAATTGTAAATTTACTCCATCAACAACTAAGAATATATAAAGGTGTGCAATTTTAAACAAATCCTTAATTTCTTCTCTCTTTACTAGTCTTACTTTTTTTTTTTTTAATACACTGACCCTATTACATTATAGTATCTATTCATCTATACTTTTCTCAACCTGTTGAAGGTGTCATTTGAGCACAAGGTGCTTGGCACCATCACTTGTATTTTTACATCCTTTTGTCACTATCACTTTTTCTTTTTCCATCCTGCGGGCGACAAGGAAGCCTCCTTAATTTCTTTTCTCTTTACTAGTCTTACTTTTATCACCATCTTTTTTTCTCCTTTTCTTCTCTCTTTACTAGTCTTTCTCCTCTCTTTACTAGTCTTACTTTTATCACCATCACTGGTATTTTTTTTTCTCCTTTTGTCGCCATCACTTTTTCTTTTTGTCACTATCACTTTTTTTTTTTCCTTCTTGCGGGTGACAAGGAAGTCTCCTTAATTTTTTTAATACACCTGACCCTATTAGTATTCGTTCATCTATATTTTCTCTCTATTGAAGCACAAAGAGTCAATTCGCCTCCATTTTTTTTCTCCTTTTGTAAAACTATCACTTTTTCTTTTTCCTTCCTGCAGGTGACAAGGAAGCCCGCATCTACTAATTGTGAGTTTTTTTTGTTAAGTCCACGAGGTGTTTCGGGTCTTTCTTCGTCCGTTTAACAGTCCGTGTCCACCGACTAATGCCCATTCGTTTTGGGAGGCACGAGAGCTGGCCTAGGGAGAATCATCACTTTTAGGAATCGAACCCAGATCAAATCTGTGTTCTCCTTAAATTCTTCTACACAAAAAGAGTTTACTTGCACTTTAGCTACCCCATTGGGTTAATTGTGAGTGTGTTGATAAAAAATCAAACATGTAACTTTCAAGTACAAAAATTATACTCGTTCATCCATTTTGAAACTTTTTTTTTTTTTTACATTTCTTGTACACCCATTTTGAGATTTTTTTTTTCATTTCTTGTAGCTAGATGGCATATTTTTCAATTCATTGGATATAATTGTCCCAGGATATAATTATTGAGATTTTTACACCAATAAGCTAAATTTTGAAATACAAAAATTATAATTAATTTTGTAAAGCTAATTAGGTAAGTATTCATTATCAAGTAGTTAATAGCATCAATAATTGTATTATATCTTCTAATATAAAAAAGCCGTAGCAATAGCAGTTAATGCACCTTAGGAAATTTCCCGCCCATGATGAAACGGCGGCGTTTAGAAGGGAAAAATTTAGTGGAATCGGTGACATATTGAGATAGAGAAGTAGCAGCCACGGCTTTTGGTATCTAATGCTTGGGAACTGATATTTTGCATTCATTACATAGATTTGTTCAGTGCATTAATTAATACAACGGTCATTGGGGAATTACCAGAGCCGCTAATATAATTATTAAGATGGGAAGACTGTTCATTCCCAAATGAACATTAATAACATACATTTATTACATCATATTTGAACATATTAGAAATCAAACGCCTCTGATTAGTTATTAAAGGATTCAAAATATTAATAATACAGAACACAAANTAATGAATTTGTAATCCTATATAAAGATAAAGACAATTAAACTTAGCTATTCTATCGAAATAGTATAGTTTGACTGCTCCAATTGTAGTAATAGGTATTTATTTAAACTTTTAAGTACCGTAATTGTAGTAAAAGAGTGTATTCGTAAATAGTAATAGTTACAAGTTGGAAAGAAAATCCAGTCAAAAATCTGACTTAATAATACAGTGAACACCTTTTCTTCTTTATACTACAATATTTATTTTACACTTTAATTTTTGGTAATACAGTGTTGCTAAAATAAATACTGTATTATCACCCATGCTGATTGACTTAATAATACAGTAAACACCTTTTCTTCATAAAATGCAACTAAAAGGGAAGAAATGGTTTTATAATTATATTTAAAAAAATGTTTTCCAATTTTTGGGAG
>NXFB01000184.1:5405-19385 GCA_002525835.2 Ipomoea batatas | reverse complement strand
AAATTCAGGAAAGAGGTCATCTTCCATATCCAACGATTTCCTCAACGACGAGGGATTTATAATCCCATTTATTAATTTAACTTCTTCTTTCTCCTCTTCCAACTCACCCTGCATAATCACAAGGAGCACAAAATCCCTCAATAGTACATAAACATAACATGAAAATGATAACACAACTAAGTTAGAAATCCAACAACAAACTATGTTAAAGTTTTTATTCATGGTACTTAAAAATTACCTCTTTGAGGCCATTCTTAGAATAGGTAATCTGCTCTTTGTCTTCCTCTTCATTCCTAGTATGCTCTTCACTATTTCCTGTGCAATTCAATCAGAACAGTGACAGACATAAGCAATTTGACAAAAACTAACCCATTACAGAACATATAATCTCATCTTTCAATACCCAAAACACACAAAATACCTGAAGGCTTGGGTGGCCTTTGGGGTTTGACACTAATCTGCCTAACTCCATAGGCTGCAATTGAAGCAGCAACCAAGAAACCTAGCCTGACAATCATGTGGATAGAAAGAATTGAACTTTCCACTCATCTACTGGGATGGGATAACCCAATCCTCATACACCTCTCCACCCATAGCACCAAAGCCCCATTTTTCACACCCAAACCATCACCCATAAAATGATGAAAATAAAGAAAACCCAAATTCTTGAATTGCCTATAGACTCCTATTATGCCACCCTAAGCTGAACATTTGAAGAAAATGAGGTTACTTTCAGGTTATGAAATTCTCCAGCATTGCAGTAATGAGCATTTAAGAGTAGCAACATATAGCTGAGAACATCTCAACATCAATAACACTATCATCTTATCAAGAAAAAACTTGGTTTTGTGCACAGAATGGCTACAGGTCAAAGGTAACAAGTTACAGGAGCCACCAATTTCTAGTGGACAGTCTTTGTCCAAGAAGATTAAAAGTTGAATACAGATGGTGGGTGTAAGAACTCTTTACTGGATTAGTTTGTGTCCAGAAGAATGAAGAATTAGAGAGGCTGAAAAGGAAGTGAAAACGACCAGAAGAACGGTAAATTTGAGCATTAAATAGGCGGCACCCGTGTTTCCTGTCCTGTTTCTGTAACTTCTTGCCATAAGTATATCTAATTCTGACACTTATATAGTAATGGATTGGGAAATGACAAGATTTCTGACTGGTTTGGGTGACTATAAATACTATTTGCTGAACCAATGAGTTAAGCACGTTTAGTTCTGAATTGGTAATTTTATGATTCATTGTTGGCTCGAAATTGAAATTTTATGAAAAATGTTTGAATTCAGTTATGTTACTCATTTAACATTTTAAAGTTGTAAATTTGTTATGACCGTATTTCTAACCTTCAAGTCTTGCACTAGGCTGAATATTCCGTCCAAATTCGGAGACGATTGGATCACTTATTTTAAATAAGGACAAAATGTTCTAAAGAAAGATTTATTCAATAACATATTTATGCTCTAAGCTATAAGTGATTTTCGTACCTAAAAATCATGAGTTTATTTAGGTATGAAAATCATATAAAACTAATAACTTGACATTACTACTATTTACTACTGATTAAATGATGTGCCCATGAAATAGTGGGGTCCAATAAGAAAGTAGTTACAAAAATTGCATGCAATATTTTTGGCCTTAATTGAACAAATTTCATAAAGAAAAGATGGCTGAAAATTATGTCTATCCATCCTGCAGCTGGTAGAATTTAGTGTATGGCCAACATTTGCCAAGGAGAAAAGATAAGCTCAAGCTTTATAGATGGACCAAGAAAGAAAAGAAATTTAACTCTTTTGTGTGTGGAGACCTTTTAGGCTTTTAACTATGTAGTCGTTGTCTCTTCTTTTCAACATTTGGATTATATATATATTGGCTATAACTTCTTTATCCTTTCTTTTTATTGTGTCACAAAATTATATATGAACCACTCTCCACCATTCACTATGCATGACTAGATAAATATGACAACTTGGTCTACACATGCATATTTGAAAAAAGTAATTTACATTAATGCCCTTGTTTTGTATTCATTCAATGCATGTCATCTGTTTTTATTTTTAGTTATATATATTTTTTAATGACTTACCCTAATACCCTTAATGGAAATTTCAAAACTGAAAGGGTCAAACTTGCTAGTTAAATGTGAAGTTGATTATTACTATGTAAGTATATGGAAATAAAGTTGTTTATTCACTACAAAGTATATATTAAGTGTTTTATTTTGACAATATAAATATATAGCGTATATGTTGGTTTTACTGGGATTAATGTAATATAAACTCTAGAAAAGTTGTAAAATATTGACACTACGTATCGTCCACTAATCACTAAAGTTATGTCATGCGAATCACCAACAAAGAGGACTCAACAGTACATCTTAGCGCTTGATTGAGTGAAGACAAGTAAAGGACTTGATACTTGACACACGACACTTGGTTAAGAACATGCAAGCAGAGAACTTAGCTTAATGCTTGGCAACTAGCCAATTGTTATACATTGGACCATGGTTCACATAGTGTTATATGGACCATGATCGTCAAATGAAACTGCAGTAGAATTAAAATGATACTCCAGTGTTGCTATAATGAAAATAGTATGTGCGAGAAATGAAACTAAAAAATATAGCTCATTCAACAACGTATATTGTCAAATGAATTGAAGTTGTAGTATAATTAAAATGATATGAAGTACTTTGGTATTGCTATAATGAAACTAGTGTGTGTGAAAAATGAAACTGAAAAACAAAGCAATATTGTTAAATAAAACTAAAGTGTAAAAAGAATGATACTTACTTCATGGACCACATTGCTACATGCACCATGGTCCAGAGTAAAATTTGCCCTAGCTTAGCCAATTGAAGGCAACAATGGACTTGGTGTTTGATGTTGGGCTGAGTCCTTTACAATCATATCCAATCATATATATTTCAGCTGTTATATTAAGAATGTAAATTGAGATAAATTTAAGATACGAATTTGAACTCGGACTAGAATTGTAACTCACAAACCCTAATGATGTTGACCTATCAAGGAAAGTGATGAGAAGAAGGATGAATGACAAGTTGACAACTAACTCAGCTTTGCTTTGTCAATTACAAATGTCTAGGAATAAAATAGTAGAGAATAAATTAAATGAACAATAGACTATGAGTGCCCACAAGTCCACAACAAAAATCTATATGTGGATCTCATTTTTATGGGCCCAAACCAGGTTAGCAGCAATATATATAGATGGGAGTATTGATCATTTTTCCAGTTGTTATATACGGAATTGAACTATGGTCAACAACCGCTATGCATTTGTAGTTAATTAAAATAATATTTTAGTATTATTATAATAAAAATAAGTAGTGTGTGGAAAATGATAACCAGTCATTAAGATTCTGGTAACATTTTCGGTAATAATTCCGGCAACAATAAAAATTTAAAGAAAAAATAAGGTGGCCTAACTGGAGAAGACAACCGGTCCGTCGTCCTCTTCAGTGGAGAAGGCGACCAGACTGGTCGACCAGTGTTCGGTCGTCTTCGTTCTCCGGTTGAAAAGGTCGCCGGAAGTTGCTTTTTATGTTTTTAATGGTGGTTAGTGGAGGTCAACGATGATCAACATCTATAATATTATTGGTAACTTGTTGGTTACCGGTAAATAATCAGACTTAGCTTATTTGACTCATTTTAACAAATTCAAGTGTTTAATTGCACTTTTTAAATGTTCAAGAGGCTAATTGCATTTTTTGCTTAAAGTTCAAGAGTGTATTTGACCATTTTCCTTTCTTTTTTTTGTTTGTTTTTTTTTTTTGGGATAATGAGAGAAATCTGATGGCAACTATTTGAGGGTACATGTGCCATGGATAAATTAAACCACACCCTTGTGTAATAACCTCAAATCACACATGAGACCTTGTACTATATATCACAAACCTGCAGTGTGCTAGAACTTATAATGGAATTATACCTCAGACAAATAATGGGTCCAAAATCCCTGTAAACATCGAACTAACTTAGTTACAAAGAGGTAAACAATGGAGACAAATACAAACACTTGCATGAAATTGTCGCCAAAAGCAATTAACTATGTTGCCAAGCACTAGACTCTCTCTCTATATATATATATATTTTAATTTAAACAAAAACATCTCTAAACTTGATCCTGCCTAGGTTCTTTAATTTGTCTAAATCGATCAAACAAACAAAAATATTTTGGAACAGGCCGGTAACTTGACCTGTAATGATTAATTTCATAATAATCCACTAAGGCACTAAATAACAAAAGATAATCTAGATTCTAGAACTACTGTTAGAGTGTTAGGTATAACTAACAAGCACGGGTAATAAAGCTTATATTCAGAATTATAGAAAAGTTAAAATAATATGAAAAAATATAAAATGACAAATAATAGAAGTATTAATTTTTGGGAGATGGAAAAGTAATTCTCTAAATAATTATAGAGAAATATAATATTACAATGGAAATGCTAAGCTTAAAAGAAATGAAAGAAAGCTAAGCTTAAATGAAATCCTATGTGAGAGCTAGAGAGAATTGAGAGAATGAAGAAATTGAATGCTGAGGATAGAAGAACTTTAATTTATTTATACACCCAATATAAAAAGCCAACTCTTCAACATATGCATGTGATAGTGAGGTGGAGATGAGAGCATGGAGAATAGAGAGCATGTGAAGGTCATGTTAAGACCTAATGAATAATTATTTGAGTCACTTAACAACTAGCTAGTTACCATGAAGAACGGAGAGCATGTGAAGGCCATGTGAAGATCATCATATGAATAATTTAATTTGAGTCATTACCATCTGATTCTCATTGTAAAATGGCGATCACTATAAGTACACACTACTCCTAATTCATTCTCAAAACCAAGAAATTAATTAAATTAGGGTTTGAGATAAAAAAAAAAAAATGGAGTTTTGTTGCCAAGATTTCAAGGTGGGAAAATGCGGAGGGCAAAAGGTGGTGGACGGAGAGAGCATGCCGCTAGTGTTGAACCCTGGGGAGCCATGTAAGAACAGAGTGGATTCATTGCTGGAAGCCCTGGAGAAGAACAAGGAATGGTTTGAGAAGATGATCATCAAGAACAGTGCTGTGCTTCTCCGGGGGTTTAACGTTGAGAACGCCAAAGAATTCAATGATATCATTGAGGTTCTTGGATGGGAAGACAGCCGCTACGTCGGACCGGCGCCGAGGACTCATGTCTACAAGAGGGTTTGGACGGCCAATGAAGCGCCCCTCTCTGAGTTCATCTTCTATCACCATGAAATGGTCCTGGTAAGTTCACTTAATTGATGTCATCATTTAAGGGTGCAGTGTGTGATGGCATCGCCGTTACTTTTTATTTGAATACATATATTATTAATAGGTTAGAATATACTATCCCTACATAGATATCTCAATTGGTTCCTGTATAGATTATGAGAAAGGATATATGATTGAGTCCTGCAAACAACTCATCTTATTGTAGGGTGACTCCTTATAGACTCCAAACACCGGCCCTCCTACCTAATAATTGCTAAGTCATTGTGATTTACCTATTCATACTAAAAGTGCAATTGTTATACGATGGATCAGGATTCATCTTGTATTGTAGATTTTGATCCAGACACACATGATCTAAATGCAATTTTGAACTAGGTTCACGTGCACTTTGGTCCATGGTATAATTTTCCCTAGAAGTGATGTACAATAGGTATGTGGTTGTATTAGTGTCTGAAAGCCCATTAAGAGGGTAAGTTTTTACCAAAAATTATACCGTGGACGGTTCAAAACGGTGTCACTTTTTTTTTTTTTTAATGAAAAGAAATTGCACCCATTTTGGGTAAAATAGTTATATTTGTATAACATATTCAGTATCATTTTATATACATTGCAGTTTCATTTCAACACAACTACAATTTCATTTCGATATAACTATAATTTCATACGACATTTTACACTCAAATATGTGACTCTGTTAAGATGTTATTCAGTTTCATTTAATATACAAGATAGTTTCATTACAACACAACTACAATATCATTTTGATACAACTATAGTTTCATTGAACTATATATACTCAAATATGTGAAACTGTTATTCAGTTTCATTTTATATACATCGGAGTTTCATTTCAACACAACTATGTGACACCGTTTCATTTTAGATACAATGTAATTTCATTTTGTAATTAACACACTAAGCTCTGTTAAGATGTTTGCCACACATGTTTTTGGACCATGGTTCACGATATACCCACTGAGTTTTTACTGCCATTTGTTATGTTGCATGCAGTTCAAGGAAAGCCCACAGAAAGTGATACTGTTCTGTGAAGTACCGCCGCCGGAAGGCGGGGAGACGCCCTTCGTTCCGAGCTTTAGGGTAACAGAGAGGATGGTGGAGGAGTTTCCAGAAGCTGTGGAGGAAATTGAGAAGAAGGGACTCAAATATACATTCTCTGCTCCTAGCAAAAGTGATGTTGGTTCAATGAGAGGTCGAGGATGGGAGGACGCTTTTGGAACCTCAGATCCCGTAGAAGCTGAAAAAAGGTAAATTTCTCGAGTTCAGTTCTGTCTCAACTAAAAGTTTAAATCTGACACTGAAAGAGAAAACCCTAATTTGCAGGGCAAATGGGCTGGGAATGGAGGTGGAGTGGCAGCCGAATAATTGGATGAAGACAATCTTTGGACTTCGGCCACTGACGAGGGTGTTCGAGGGGAGAAAAGGGCGGCGGATGTGGTTCAACACGTTGGTGGGGTTGCACGGGAAGGAAAACAGCTCTGCAACAATGGCGGACGGGAGTGAGATAGACGCTGGTGTGGTAAAGAGATGTGGAGAGATCATTGAAGATGAAAGCATTCAGTTCAAGTGGGAAAAAGGAGATGTTCTTTTCCTTGATAACATGGCTGTCTTCCATGGAAGAAGACCATCTCTTCCACCAAGAAAAGTTCTCGTTGCTACCTGCAAATAACGTTGCTAAATTTGCCTCATTTGTCACCTACAAGGCTAGAATAATGTTTGCTGCAACATCAAAATGTAACATGTCTTTCATTCCTAGAGAATTCCCTTCAAGAAATGTGTCATAATGTGGGTATAACTGATAGCGAAAGTACAATCATGTTAATGCATATTTGTGTAGTCATTAACATCACATTGAGCAAGCCAATTCAAATTACACTAAAAAAATTGAACTCAATCAATTAACCGGTCTTATCGAGGACTTTATAAATCTATATGTTTCTTTCTATTTTTTCAATGTGAGATTCTTAAATTAAACAAAAAAAATTTCAAGTCTAAAGAAATCCACTACCACGTACAATTTGAGGGTACATGTACCATGCATGAATAAACCACACTCTTGTGTAATAATAATCTCAAACCACACTTAAGACCCTGGTACTATCTCAAACCTGCAGTGCGCTAGCACTTAACAATGGAATTATACCTCACACAAATTAATAATGGGTCCAAAATCCCTGTAAACATCGAACTAACTTAGTTACAAAGAGGTAAACAATGGAGACAATGCAACTACATACGAACACTTGCATGAAATTGTCGCCAAAAGCAATTACCTATGTTGCCTTGCCAAGCACTAGACTCTCTCTCTATATTTTTTGTGAAACTATTAAATTAAAATATCATTTAGGGTTGTTGTTTAGCAATGGGGGTTTGAGAATAAAATGATTAAAAAAACAAAAGCATCTCTAAACTTGTTCCTGCCTAGGTTCTTTAATTTGTCTAAATCGATCAAACAAAGCCACACAATTTTTGGAACAGGCCGGTAATTTGACCTCTAGTGATTAATTTCATAATAATCCACTAAGGCACTAAATAACAAAAGAGAATCTATAACGTTCCAAGTTCCACTTTAGTCTGAGCTATTATTTATTGACCTTTTTAGTTTGATCAGATTAACTATAGGCAATTTGAATTGGTTTATTTCTTTGTGTCCTTTTACCTGTTAAGATTACAAGGGGAGTCTCAAATAGAATACATTATATTCTTGAATAGTGATTACAGACTTTCTTGTAAATCAAAGAATTTAGAACTAGATGATTACAAAGTCATTATCATCTGATTCTCATTGTAAAACGGCGACTACAACCCCAACCACACTATAAGTACACGCTCCTAATGCATTCTCAAAACCAAGAAATTAAATTAGAGAAAGTAGATCGAAGAAAAGAAAGAAGAAACTTTGAGATAAAAAAAAAATGGAGTTTTCTTGCCAAGATTTCAAGGTGGGAAAATGCGGAGGGCAAAAGGTGGTGGACGGAGAGACCCTGCCGCTAGTGTTGAACCCTGCGGAGCCATGCGAGAACAGGGTGGATTCATTGCTGGAATCCCTGGAGAAGAACAAGGAATGGTTTGAGAAGATGATCATCAAGAACAGTGCTGTGCTTCTCCGGGGGTTTAACGTTGAGAATGCCAAAGAATTCAATGATATCATTGAGGTCCTCGGATGGGAAGACATCCGCTACGTCGGACCGGCGCCGAGGACTCATGTCTACAAGAGGGTTTGGACGGCCAATGAAGGGCCCCTCTCTGAGTTCATCTACTATCACCATGAAATGGTCCTGGTAAGTTCACTTAATTGATGTCATCATTTAATTTTAGGGTGTCTGATGCCATTACTGTTACTTTCTATTTAAACACAAATGCTGTTAATAGGTTAAAATATACTATCCCTACACAGATAGCTCCATTGGTTCTTGATGTATAGATCCTGATATGAGTAAAGATACGGGATTGAGTCTTGCATATAACTCATTATGAGTAAAGATACGGGATCCTTATGGACACCAAACACTAGTTCTCCCACTTATTGGTTGCTTAGTCACGGTGATTTACCTATCCATACTAAAAGTGCATCCGGGACGATGTAAATTATGATAACTCCCTGATGTAAATTATGATAACTCAAATGGAGACCTAGGTAATCATGATAACTCAGATGAAGACCTAGGTAAACCTGTGCTTGTTGCAAGTCCCTCACTTTTAGAGGTTGCTCCTACAATGTAGTTGGTGAGACTGGATCTGATCTTTATTTTTAAACTTCACCCCTATAACCAACTGAGATGTCCATGAAAAGTATGTGGTTGTATTAGTGTGTGAAAGCCCATTAATTTAAGAGGGTAAGTTTTTAGTGCCATTTAATTTGTTGCATGCAGTTCAAGGAAAGCCCAAAGAAAGTGATATTGTTCTGTGAAGTGCCGCCGCCGGAAGGCGGGGAGACGCCCTTTGTTCCGAGCTTTAAGATCACAGAGAGGATGGTGGAGGAGTTTCCAGAAGCTGTGGAGGAAATGGAAAAGAAGGGACTCAAATATACATTCTCTGCTCCCAGCAAAAGTGATGTTGGTTCAATGAGAGGTCGAGGATGGGAAGACGCTTTTGGAACCTCAGATCCCGTAGAAGCTGAAAAACGGTAATTAAATTCCCCTATTCCAGGACGACATGTTCTGTCTCAAGTAAAAGTTTAAATCGAAACTGACAGATAAAACCCTAATTTGCAGGGCAAATGGGCTGGGAATGGAGGTGGAGTGGCTGCCCAATAATGGGATGAAGACGATCTTGGGACCTCGGAAACTGACGAGGGTGTTCGAGGGGAGAAAAGGGCGGCGGATGTGGTTCAACACACTGGTGGGGATGCACGGGAAGGAAATCAGCTCTGCAACAATGGCGGACGGGAGTGAGATAGATGCTGGTGTGGTAAAGAGATGTGGAGAGATAATTGAAGATGAAAGCATTCAGTTCAAGTGGGAGAAAGGAGATGTTCTGTTCCTTGATAACATGGCTCTCTTCCATGGAAGAAGACCCTCTCTCCCACCAAGAAAAGTTCTCGTTGCTACCTGCAAATAAGTTCAACCAAAGTGTTTTATGTCATCACAAATAATACATTGTAACCCCACAACCTCAATCAAGTTGTCTCGATAGCTAAAACGTTATCAGTTAACTATGAACAACTTTAGACTGGTTTACTTCTTGTGGTCCTTTGACAGTTAAGGTCAGAAGATGGGGTTACACTCGAGTGCATTGTAAAGTGTGTGGGTACTATAAGTAGAAGCAAATTAAACCGAATAAAGAAAATATATTTCAATTACAATTCAAACAAGGAACATGGAAAAAATGGTACAATGAAATAATTTAGTATTGTGAAAGTCGTGAAAACCTATGGTCGTGTCCGGCCAATAATTCCTACCTTTTCTAGCATAGTGTTATGACTAAAGAGTAAAGACTAATGGCATAATTCATTGCATTAATTAATTCCTCAAAAGTTCCGTGGACGACTATGCTAGTTGCCATTTGCAGAAGCAAGTGAAGCTATTATTAGTTATACCTAATTAACAATGATATGATCGTCGATAAATATATGTTTGTCTATTCTGTCAAATCGCCATTTTCTCAGTCAACAGCTAGCGGATTAAAATAGGACGGCTACGGCTGCTAGCTATATTCCGATCCTCTTTCCATATGAAGAGTTGACTTTGGACAATATGCATGCTTGCCTGCATTCCAAGTGACATTTTATATGCCAAATTTTTATTTTATTTGGCTAGCTAGCTAAAGTTTGGAGAATTGAGTTCAACGTCATAAAACATAATTTATGTATATCTTCTCGTAAGATCCTGTACAACGAGTTTGATTGAGAAGGGTTAGAATCAAAATCATGATTTAGCTACTTAAATACATGAGTTAATTATATTTCATGGTATCTACTCGACCACCTCTTTTGGGGGACACACACACACATAGAATCAAGATCAAGTGCGAACTGTCATTCCCGTGCAAACCTGTGAACTACCGAATGATTTCATACCTACTATATGGATGCACACGAAGCTGGACGAGTTGAGGTGCATTCCTTTAGTTTGCACATGGATTGCACGGGAATGGTAGTTTGCACATGATCCCAGACCTATATATCTCGCCCTTACAACCACTTTAGAGATAAATCACGAGTCACGTAATTAACCCATAGATCAAACTCTTCTAGTATTTATGCGCACACAAGGGATCCAATCTACACCCTCCATCATCCTGAACTTTTATCTCATTCATGTTTTCAGTGGATTTAAACGCCCATACTGCTGTCTTTATTTTTATTTTTTATTTTTTTTGCGACGAGAAAAACTTGTAGCTGCTATAAGAAAGTGTGAACAGTAAATTTGTATTTTGCTTTTGGACAGTGTAGTATGCGTTACTCATCTTGTCTATTTATTAATACAAATAGCAATTGTTTATATATTATACAGTAACATGTGGCATAACCTCGAGGAACGAAATACTTGCAATCCATAAACACCAAAGTTTTCAACAAAATTGAATAAATTTTCTAATAAATGACACATACATTGTAGCATACGTGCAAGGAAAATGCAACCAAAATTTCTCCACCAGATTCTTGAAAATTTTGCGAACTATAACCTGCCCAGGGTCATCAACAACATAACTCTTCTATTAAATTTATTTACAGTAATTTTTATTTTTATTTTTGAATTTTTGAATTATGGATACACTTTCTTTTTTCGCCCCAGGATGGATGACCAAGTGGGTGACCCTATTATATTGTAGTATCTGTTCATCCATACTTTTTCAACTTATTGAAGCACAAAGAGTCAACTTGTCTCAACTGAAGCTGGATCTCATGACCTCTCATATTGGAGAGTCACTACATGTCATCTAAGCATTACAAGTTCGATTTTTGCCAATACCTTCTTAATTGAATCACTCAACATGATCTTATTAGTACAATTTACCTCTTTAGTGTGATTTGCAGGCTATTACAGAAAAAGGGACATTGAATTTTTCTCATCCAACTCCTCTCTCCATCACCCTCAGCTCAATCTTTTTTGCCGAACTCTATACTTACCCACAGTGCTCAATGATATTATATTCTTGTGTGTGTCAGTGTCCACACACACACATACATATATAAATAAACCCCAAATCCCCCTTTTTATTCATGTTCAATAATTCATTATTATATTACCACCTCATCTTATAACCAAAAGCCTAAGAAGCTAAGAAAGCAATTTCATGGCTTCTTCTTCTTCTTACAAAACCCTAAGTTTTTTGTGTTGCATTATTTTCGTCTTTGTTCTCATTTCAACTCTTTTTGGTTCAAGCATGGCTGCTAGGCCAGGAGGGGACATGGAGGAATATCATGTAAATAAGCACAAGTTAAGGAAGGGTTTTTGGCTGAATTCTCTGCCTAAAGGGACTATAGTCCCTCCTTCTGGTCCTTCCAATAGGCACAACGCTGTTGTGGACTCCACACCACCAAACTAGCAAATAATTTTACCCTCGCACGTATCCTTATCGAAACACAACTCAACTAGCTAGTTGATTAGTTCAAAGAAGGGTTAATAACTTTCGGACACCTATGTACAAGCACTTTAGGAAATATACACTTGCAGATCGTGATTCTAGGGCACTAGGGTTAAGTTAGTTCAATCTTTAAGAATTTTACCCACACCTTTTTCGGTGTTAGCACATGACAATTTTTAGTTTGAAGTTTTGCATGCGTCGAAAGGTTTTGCAAATCGATGATCGCTAGATTTTCTTGTACACTAGCATGATAAGATGTTAGTTTCTTAGCTTTTTTGGTTTGATGATGAATTTAAGGATATATTGTGTGTAAATATATAGGTGATCGATGCCTATGTTTTCTTGTACTTGTATGATAAGAAGATGTTGGTTTTCTTGGTTTGATGATATTTTTAAGGTTATGTATATATTTATTGTGAAATCAATATAATGTATTCAGATTTGAGAGTACATGCATATAGACTGAATTCTAAACCCTAAACTGTACTGTACTAGTCATCTAGATTATGAAGCTTTGCATGTTGATCTATTACAATGCATGAAATTTTATTATTTCTGATTTAATTATTCCATTACGAATTAATTAGATAAAAATCTCATTAAATAATATAAAAAATTTGTATAAGTAATTGAATAAGAAAATGTAGCTTAGATTTGCTTGCAAGAATAATCCTCCTTCTTATCCATTATATTGGCCATGCAACCAAATTGAAATTAGGCAACTTTCCCTTTTGGGAGGGGTCCTAAAGTACATAGCAACTGTACTATGATAGTAACTCATTTTGATTGTCACTCAAAATGATAGTCACATGCTCTAAAGAGGCAGCCGAATGAGTGGAATATAATTTTTGTATTAAAATGTCACAAATTCAATTCTTGCTAGGAACTTCTCGGTCGAGTCCGTCGCATAGAGTAATTTACCTCTTTCTTTGTGGTTGATCGAGCTAAATAGCCGGTCACACTTACATACAATAGTTTACATCTTCTATCTGGTTTGCAAGACTATCATATAATGCAAGAGCAAACAAGTAATTAAAATGTATGTGATTTAAGTAATAAGTTAAGAAATTGTATAAAGAGTTCTATTAAATATAAAAATAAGTTTAAAATTTACAAGAAACTATTAAAAAGATCAAAAGTGAAATAAAAGAATTAATTTAATATTGAAATAATAAAAAAATATATACAACGAGTCAATTAGAAAAAAAAGTATTAAAAAGATCAAAAGTTAAAACTCTTTGCACCAGTCTATTCAACCACTGCACATCAAATGAACAGTTGGTACACCATGCATTTTTACCTACCTCAGCTTTCCTGTTTAATTATTGCCTAAATGTTAGTCACTAAGCAACTGAAAGTTATCACCAATCAATATATATGATTTGAATTGCATGTTTATCACTGCCAATTACCAAACTTTTACTATGATTGATGCATAATTTTTCATCAAACTATATTTATATAATATGTATGCTTGATTTTTTTTTAAAAAAAATATATAAATAACAAAGACGAGGCGGATAATGAGGTCTCCCTATTTCCAAATGTTATCAGTTATCACCATCTCGGTTTTCTGGGGAGGTAGGGAATCTAGTTCCTCTTTGAGGGTTAAGTGAAATTGGCGTCCTTATAAAAATTGTATTCTTACCTACTAATAAGGTTTT
>NXFB01000183.1:181651-203183 GCA_002525835.2 Ipomoea batatas | reverse complement strand
TCGTCTGGGGAGGCGAAGAATGGCCATTGTCAGGCACATTGTTGTTTGATTCGGTGGCTTGCTCGTCGGAGACAACATTATCGGCACAATCCGGCGGTGAATCGGCGGTTTCCATGACTACTTTCGATGGTAAATCGGCGCGGGAGACGAGCCCAGAAACTGTATAGGGCCTTTATAGTTTCTTCTTTCTAGGGCGAGTCCATATACAAATGGGCTGCAAATCTGCAATTACCATATTTGTTCCCACCACCCAATTTTCCTAATTAAAAAAAAAACTTTTTATTTTTATTAACTACCAATAAATTATTTTCAAAAAGAAAAACTACCAATAAATTGGTCGATCTTGGGTTTTAATAAAAAAAATCAGAAAATACTTTTTAGTCCACTTCATAGTAGGGCCGTCAAAATGGGCTTAGCCCACCGGACCGACCCATCCCGCCCCTACTTAGGTAGAGGGTGGGTTTTCAAAATAGAAGTATGCCAAAGAGCAAATATTTTTGACCCACCCCTCATAAACTCACAGACTTGGAGAGGCGGGCCACTGGCCCGTCACATTTTTCAAAGTAGTGTATATTATATATTATATATTATTAAAACGAAAAGAGTTTGGTGGGGCCCACCTAGTTCGCGGGCCGAAGGCAGGGGAGCCAAAAAAATCTAGGCCCGCCAAGGATCAGGCTATTTAAGGCTGCCTCACTTAAGTCCGTGGCCTGTCGGACTTTGGCTCACCCCGTCCCGTCAGCCCGTATTGACAGCTCTACTTTTTAGTTATACCACCGGATTATACCTTTCAAGGTGGACCGTCACAATTTACCTACTATTTCACAACTCAAATTGTGAATATTCAGTAGGTAAATTGTGAACATTTAGTATGTAAATTGTGTATTTTATACATTAATTCATCTTGCAATGTGGACTCGATCAACATAATAATTTATCATCTTTTTCCTCTTAATTTTTTCGTGATTTATAATCATTGATGAGTATTATGAACTAGTTAACTCCTGCAAATTTGTAATAAAAAAATTAATATATACAATCAAATAGTGTCATATTTGGATGTGGAATTATAATGAGAAATCTGTTTAAAGGTGAATAACATTATTACTATAATATGGAGAGAAAAACAAACAAAATTTTAATTAGTTTTTGTGTGGTAAATAGCATTTGAAAACATTTTTTTTGAAAATTTAATTAATGAAAAAGTATCAAAAAAGTCTATAATGAGAAAGCCTTTACGAGTAACTTATTAATTTTTGTATTGTAAATTACACTTAGACACATAATCGAATCACGACAATACAAAAAATATCACCCGAACTTAATAGGAGTCTAAGACGAGGGATTTCGTCCTTAGTAAAGAATTGAAGTGGTGGGCCCAGCTTTCTTCCAAGTTGGATGATACGCTACATCCGTACTTACTCAACTCAACAAAAAGAACCTTTAATCACCGTTGATGTCACACTGGGCGATGATCAAACGGCAAAGATTGCCCGACAAATCATGACTGAGTATCAGGAAAACGGCAGTATATGAGAGCTCTGGAAACCCCTCTTTTCTCCCCGCTTTAGAAGCCTCATCGTCCACACAGTCTCGTGTGTCTCACTGAACGTTTCGTTGCCCTGCAGAATTGGCTTCTGGGGAGCTTCGATTCTTCGGTTGAGAAGGGTAGCGACGAAAAGATCATTGAATTCCAGCACCAGGTGCGTATCTCGCGTTCCTTCTCCGAATTAGAGAACCCTTGTGTCTGTATTTTGTGTTTGGATGGTAAAGTTTGATTCTTTTTTTGGTTGGGTTCTATGGAAGTTGAATTGCCCCCGTTATGTTAGGACCCTATCGGTTTATTGGCCATGGAGATTCTGAGTTTTTGTATTGTTGTTTACTTGTTTATGCTTTTGGTGAAAATGCGCACTAGTGTTTCGAATTTGAAGCTTTCTCCACTTTGAAGCTAAAGTGACAGAAGAAAAGAAGAAAAGACTGCAATTTCAATTTTTTCTGATACTATAGGAGCAAGATATCCGCAATAAATCTGCTACTGTTTGTTGTTTGATTGGAACCTATGATTATTTCTGCTCTCCAACTTCTTGTCTGTCAACCCTAGTTTGGCTATTGGTGTATGTCAGTATATGATAAGAACTGTGCCTGAAGTTATTCTGGTGTAAACATGTATTCTTTCATTGTGATAGTAATTGTTTTATAGACAACTGCTGAAATCTGAACTCTGAAGTATAATTGTATAGTTATGAAGAAGCAATTAGGAAGCTCCACGAACACTGTTTTCTTGGTATTAGTCTCAAATGTGTAGATTTTATTATGGTAATTTGTTTCATGCTGAAACATTAATTAATCTTGAGATGAGAATCTCATCTTTTAAAATTCTTGTTTTTTTGATTGTTTATGAAAAGATTCTGGAGGTGTGTTTTTGAGAATTGAACTTCTTCACTTTTTTTCTATACCTGCAGTATATTGGTCTTATTGGATGGCAATCGTACCTTTTGGTAGTACATGGGTGGCTCGGTATGGACTTCAGCCTCAGCTTCTACCAAGGTCCTCCACTACAACTAACTTATCAACATCAGCACTTCGGTGAGCACTTTCACTAATTCCATTCTTGAACATGAAGTAGTGCATATTATTATGCTCTAGTGTGGTAGCTCTATGAAATTTTGAAATAGTCTGCACTAGATAAAATTTCCTACTTTGACCTTGTATCTTGTATTCATATAATTGTGAGAAAGGATTGGATTTTGTTATGCCTCCTATTGAGTGTTGGGTTTTCTGCTTATTATTATACTTTTAGCTTATTTTTAACTCATTCTGATTTCGTTGATGACATGTTTCACTTTGTGAGGGGATAAGTCATGTGTTTGTGTTTATAGCCTGACTGCTTACTATATTTAAGCAGTTTGCCAAGTAAGATAAGAGCATTGGCATCACCAAGTTCAAGCATTTTTTCTCAAGAATCTTTGCATGAGCTTTTCAATTCATTGTCGTACAAGAATCCATGTCAAAGGAGAGGCACCCAATTCATCGTTAGGGCTGATAAGGTAAGATACAATAATGGATTTGCTTTTGTAAGTTATAGTTATCACTGCACAAAAATTTAGTCTGTTTTTCAACTATAACTTATATATATATACAATTATACATGTACTACATTTGGTTGACTGTATTGCACTTTTGCAGGACTACTATTCTGTTCTTGGTGTATCCAAAAATGCCAGCAAACCAGATATTAAAAGTGGTAATTAAAAGCTTAACTATTTTCAGTCTCTTCTATGCTTTCTTTTAAATTTCCTATTACATTTGCACTTCTTGAATGCATCATATAGTCACCTATGCTAGCAGCACTCTTGATTATAATTTGCTAGATCTATAGGATAATGAGCTATAAATTCCATTAAAAATTTAGTTGGAAGGTAAATATTGAATAATTACCTTATGTGGGTAAAAGCATCTCATGTATCCTATTTTGAGTCTTCTGATTCTTTTTTTAGTGCTTAAGTGAAATGACACTTGACTATAAATCTATAATAAAACCTTCCCACTTGATGAGTTGTTTAATGACTTAACCATTAGAGGTCAGGTCTTCTTCACGTGGCTAGATGCATGCACATGTTCAATTATTCAATGATCTAATTAAGAACGGTAACTTTGTACACACCACTAGGAAAAGAAATTTTAATGTCATTTCCTAATATCTCTTTTTCATGTTCAGCTTATCGAAAGCTTGCAAGGAGCTACCATCCCGATGTAAACAAGTAAGTTGATACTTGAAGCTAATGGACTTATGCTTTTTTATGTGGCCATTTGGACACTTAACTTCCTCATGAATAAGTTCTTGCTAAATAATTGGTAAAAGTGGGAAGTGGGCAACATTTTAAATTGTTATTAGTATTTTTGCATCCTCTCAAGTAGCATATATATAGAAAAAAAGGGTTTATGACTATGTTTCACTTGAAACACTTATTATTTTCTTTGTTGATTAATAAGTTGCTAATTTGAGTTCTTCTCTGTCTCTCTCTCTCTCTTCCACAGAGACCCTGGAGCGGAACAGAAGTTCAAGGAGATAAGCAATGCTTATGAGGTAACATTCATAATGGCTCTGAATCTCTGATGGTCATTGGTAATTTTGTTCTAGGCAAATGGAAGTTGTGTTCTAACTTCAAAGCAATGCTACCATAAATGGGAAACTTGTGCTACAGGTGTTGTCGGATGATGAGAAACGTTCGATTTATGACAGGTATGGGGAGGCTGGGCTAAAAGGTTCTGGCATGGGCATGGGGGTAAGGTTCTTGTCTTTTGGTAAAAGAGAGAATATACACATTTGGTTCTAGCTTTTATATTCAGACGGAATAACGTCTTATTTCCTTGTTGACAGGATTTCAGCAACCCCTTTGATTTGTTTGACTCATTATTTGATAACCTGGGTGGTATGGGTATGGGGGGAAGGGCCTCAAGAAACAGAGCCATGGAAGGTGAAGATCAAGTGCATAACCTGATTTTAAATTTTAAAGAAGCCGTGTTTGGGGTTGAGAAGGAGATTGAAATAAGTAGGCTTGAAACCTGTGGCACCTGTGATGGATCGGGTGCAAAACCGGGAACTAAGGCATCGACGTGCAAAACTTGTGGTGGGCAAGGGCAAGTTGTGTCGTCGGCTCGGACCCCACTAGGCATCTTCCAGCAGGTGATGACCTGTTCTTCTTGTAATGGTACGGGGGAGATCTCTACACCCTGCAACACTTGTAGCGGTGATGGCAGAGTGAGGAAGTCGAAACGGATAAGCCTGAAAGTTCCCCCCGGTGTAGATTCTGGTAGCCGCCTGAGGGTTCGCTCTGAAGGCAATGCCGGAAAGAGAGGTGGAGGCCCAGGCGATCTTTTCGTGATCTTAGACGTTCTACCAGACCCTGTACTAAAAAGGGATGACACCAACATTCTCTACACTTGCAAGCTGTCTTACGTTGACGCTATTCTGGGCACAACAACAAAGGTCCCAACGGTCGATGGGGAGGTCGATCTTAAGGTTCCGGCTGGCACCCAACCAGGGACAACATTAGTAATGGCCAAAAAAGGCGTGCCTCTTCTCGGCAAACCCAACATGAGGGGCGACCAGCTGGTGCGCGTCCAAGTTGAGATTCCAAAACGGTTGAGTAGCGACGAGAGAAAGCTCATAGAAGAACTTGCCAACTTGAGCAAGGGCAAAACTCCAACGAGTAGCAGGAGGTAGTAGAGTCAGCAAAAATCGCCCTTCTAAACGCTTTCACTCTCAACTTTCAAGAGCTTTGCTGAAAACATAGGTCGCTATTCTCAATTTTCGCTGCGATTTCTCAGTCTACATACAGCTGCAACTAAGCCAACTAGTTGTAGTGAAATTTTGTCTGTTGGTTTTGATTTTCATACTGTTTACTAGATTTGGATGAAGGGTGGAAGAAACTGTTGATTAGTCTTTTAATGTACTATATATATTATATGACATTTAGCATTACATCTATGCTCTTGCTTTTTGGATCATATAATTATTTTATTTGATTTGAAATCCAAGTGTAAAATAAGATTGATTACCCCCAAGTATTTCTGTGTTCTGTTTTGCCCTTTCATTTACTTTCCCAAGTTTTGTAGAGTAAAATTTTCCCATGCCTTGAACAAGCTATACTGAGCAATCTTTAATTACCAATGAAACACATTCTGTGACATGTTGCACCATGGTTATTCGTGTCTTATGACCCTAGTTGGTACATAAGACACCCAGTTGGTATTTAGTTTGACGGTAAAAATTTAAATGTGCACTTTGGGTGCATGCTTTGTGACCTGATCATAGCTAACAAAGGAGCATTGTAACCATTTTCACTCGACCTTTGAATGTGAATTATGGGTGCGACTTTAACCAACAAAGGGACATAAAAATATGGGGTGAGAGAGGCTCGAACTCTCGACCTCAGGATAACTCAGAAGCTATGAGACCTACGCGCTAGCCAACTGCGCCACCACCCCTTGTTGTTACGTAAACACTTCATTACATATTGATTAATCATGAAATACTTTACAATACACCTCTAGGGACATTGAGTACTTTGAAGGTTATTTCATTCATCCCCATTCTTCTTGGGACATTTTATTAAGGCATTACAGCTGACATTATTACATGCAAACAAGATAACAAAGTATTTTCTTTGTCGGCTAAAGTCACAAAGAAATAGCTTCGGATAGTGGCTGCAAATTTCCCTTATCAAAAAAAAAAGAAAGAGCAAACAAACAGGGTATTTCCTTTGCAAGTTATGGTCACAAGAAAGGGTTAAACAGTGAAGATCAAGGTATTTCCTTTCTGTAAGGTGTATAGCTACTTGCTCACTTCCATCATATACTGTTCATGGATCAAACGTTGAGCTCCTTTCACAAGCCTACTTATCACTTCACCGGCCGGCAGAATTTCCTTAATAAGGCCAACACCCTGACTGGCATACATCGCCATGCTCTCGATATCACCGGTTGCTGTTGCATTTGGGACAGGCCCTGCAAAGCGGCGAATCTCCCTTTCCTGTTCAAGAACAAACGCATAACATATTAGTCAGGGCAAAGGGTTCTGTTTTCCATTCTATTCATCCCCGGATTGTTCAGAAGCCACCAACAATTTGAAGGAAAAAGTGTTAGTTTAGCTCTGAAAGTCTGCGGTAGTTATATATGTTGATCAAAAAAAATTATAGACTATTAAAGATTTAAAGTATACTATTCACCTTGGCGTGTATGGTTGAATGGCCAATGACAGGTTGGTTTGCCTCGTTCTCATGACTGGGAAGTGTCCTCCAGTTCAAGAAAAACGGTGTTTTTAAGGTGCGTTGTGGTGCCCCTGGCCACCTAGCACGACCAAATATATCGGTGTACTCTGTCTCATCGAGTTCAACCAACTTTCTCTTGTATGTTGGGTGCGCATTGCTTTCCTCGGTTGCAACAAACCTACAAGGATATCCAAAGTTATATGCATTGCAGAGATTTGTAACATATCAAAGGTTCCGGGCTGACTGATTGTATGAGCTCAAGCAAGCATCCTGTTTCATATCCTTACTTTGAAAGAACCATTTCATGTTAGGCCAAAGCAATAGTCATATTGATCGAGATGAATATTGTAGAGAGATATACGTCTTGTTTTGTAAATCATTTCTTTCCTTTGCATAAACCAGTATAATATAAGGAAGCAATGTGTAAACGGTATATTGTCAAACATTGCGCTTTCATATGCAACATTAAAATGTTCCAAACCTTGTGCCCAGTGCGACGCCCTGAGCTCCAAGTGCAAGAGCAGCAACATAGCCACGCTCATCCACTATACCTCCAGCGGCTATGACCGGTATGCCACGAGTATGAACTAGATCGACTACTCTTGGCACAAGGGTCATTACAGCATCCTGAAAATAATACAAAGGTTGTGGAGACTCGTCACATTATAAACGAGGATGGTCCAAAATAGTTACATTTTCAACACAGATTTTAGTTAAAAGTGAGCTAGTAACTGGCGAGCAGGACAATGCTTGTACCTGGCCAATAACATGTCCTCCTGCTTCCCGACCTTGGACAATAATTGCATCTACACCAACATCGGAAACTTTCTTTGCTTCTTCATAGCTCCCCACCTCAAAAAGTGCGAGAAATGGAGAATAACTGATATGGAACTTATAATCCAGTTCTTAACTCCAGTGATATAGGGCACTTATTCTTAACATTATAACTTGATTAATATGTTTAGGCTGGGCCAAGGGCTATCATTATACCACAACAAATTTTACACAAATCCAAATAATTTACCACACGAGAAAGAACACTTACTTGGGGCACAACCTTGACCCCAGCCTTATGAGCCTCGAGAACTAGCTCCTTTGTGCATTCGCCCCAGTAAAGCTGCAAAACAGCAACTTTCTCATCTAGTATAGCCTTAAGATTCTCCTCGTGAGGAAAAGCAAGAACTAAACCAATCCCAAATGGTTTGTCTGTCAAAGTTCTAGTCTTTCTTATGAGTTCTCTAATGTGATCAGGATCTTCCTGTTGCAAAAACAACATAATCAAACCACAAGACATTATGATCAAAGAATGTAACAGAAGATAACAGAACCACAGGGAAATGCTGTCAAGTTCAAGTCTTTGAATGATGAGACAAAACAGAAATGTAATCATTTCAAAAACTAAAAAGTTGAGATGATTTAAACAACACAAATGCAAGAATGCAAGAAAAAAGATACTGCAATCCGAATCAAAGTAAACAATCAGAACAGAAGCAATATAATCCCAAGTGTCACATGATCAAACAAATGGATAATTCAAACATTCCCAGAAAAGAAAACTATTGGACATGCTAATCAGAACAATAAACATGATTTTGGGGTTATTACACATAAGTTAAATAATTTATTTAGATCAACAGAAGATGGGATTCTGGGAAAACAAAAAGCTTTCAACTTTTCCAGAGAAAAGAGAGGTACTGACCCAATCAGGGGCTCTAAGGAGACCAAGTCCGCCGGCATTAGCAACTGCGGCAACAAGCTCCGGGCCGGAGATATCAGGTCCCAATGGTGCCTGCACTATCCCATACTCAAAACCCAATATCCCTCTCCAACCCATCTCCCTTTTCCTTTATCCTTCTTGAATATTCTTCTTGTAAACTGTATTGAACACTTAAACGTAGCAATATTTCTCTGTGTCATCTTCTGCTGAGCATATATAGCTTGGTTGCCGCCACCTGGAGAAGCAAAAGACTGACCTTTCAATCTCATCTTCTGCTGAGCCGCCGCAGTTAAAAGAATTTTATACAGTATGAAGTAAGCCAATGCGTAATTTTTTTGTACGTGTCCATCTTTAATGCGCTGTCTATCTGTAAAAAGAGGCCAAATTCTACACTTCCGAAAAAGGGAAACTGGATTTTTGTGGCATTTTGTTTATTTGCAGGGGAGGACGATTGTGGGGAAGTGGCGTCCGGTGGCCGGCCCACCGCCGGCTTTATGACCCGTTACCCGACGCCTATTATTTGGGCTTATAATACCATTGTTAGATTGGGCCTGCATTTAACTTGTGGCCTAGAGCCACAAGATAAGTAGCCCGTTTTGTAAAAGCCCAAATATGGAGAACAAATTATACTGTGCACCACGGTGCACATAGCAATGTGCACCACGTACGTAAACGACGTCGTTTTGAGCATCGTAGAGTAACCGTCCGTTTTTTTGGAAATCACGTTTCCCGGTTCCGTCGGTGTCTGTATTTATGTTAATATTCTGTGTATTCCAGGCAATCATTCTGTGTATTCTATGCAACCGTTCTGTGTATTCTAGTCAACCGTTTTGTGTATTCATATTAGTAACACATGTTGTATGTGTTTGTGCATTCAAATGTTTAAGATGCTGAATTATGTGTATTTTGTATCAATATTCTGTGTATTCATGTTATTAACATAGGTTGTGATGTGTTTGTGCATTCGAATGTTAGGAAGATGAATTCTGTGTATTTTGTGTCAATATTCTGTGTATTATGGGCAAATATTCTGTGTATTCTAGGCAAACGTTCTGTGTATTATAGATAATGATTATGTGTATTATAGATAATGAATTCCCTGGAGTCATTCGCGTCCACGTCCACTAACACCGAAACGACGTCGTTTTACGTACGTGGTGCACATTGCTATGTGCACCGTGGTGCAGGGTATAACGATTGTGGTTTACCAAGTTCTAAAATTTTTGGATTTGATTAAAAATTAAGATATAAAAAGTTAATAATGCATACTAAAATCATTAAATAGATCATGTTCATATTACACTTTAATATGACAACAAATGTTCATAAAAATCAAATAAACATAAAATACTTTATAAAAACAAATGATGTATCTTGTGAAACTTGAAATGTGGTTAGGGGACGGTCGTTGACTCGTTGTTGCCAATCATTCAATAAGCTCAATATTGTAATCAAATTTATTTCTATTACTATTCATAAGCATGCATGCATGAGAGAAAATTTACTAATTTTAATCATTAAATAGATAATGAGATTTATTTATATCTAATTCTGTCGCTATAATTATCTCAATAACCCCACATACATATCCTGATATCCATTCCATTGATTTGCCCGCCTAACACCTATAATTATTTTCCAAAATTATCACTCTTTTTATTCATACTTGAAAAGTCACCTTAACCTAATACCCTATACTAATTATGGTTGTTTAATCACTCTTTTTATTGATATATTGAAAAGTCACCTCAACCTAATACAGTAGAGCATCCGTAATAGTGAGTTTTTTTTTTTGTTTTTTTTTGAGGAGTTTTATAAGTGTAATTGGGAAAGAGGATATATGAAAAGAGAAAGAGATTAAAAAAAAATTAAAAAAAAAAAGTGCCTGCAAAACTGACGCAACCAGTAAACTAACAGATGAAATAAACGTGCCTGGTGGGCGTTTGCTGTGCGCCCAACGACCAATGAGCACAACTCTCCTTCTTCTCTCTGACGCAATCACTGGTCCAAAAACTCATTTTTGCAGTTGAATCCTTCTCATTCTCTTCTCTCCAGATCACCTAACACTAATCCAAAAGGCAAAAATCCTAATAAACCATTGGTATGGATGCTCATAGTTGTTTAATAATAATAATAATAATAATAATAATAATAATAATACTTAAAATAGGAGTTTAGAGTTACCATATGAAATAATAAATTACGATATAAAAATGTATTGATTATATATTAATAGAAGATGAGCGAAAGATTAGTTAATCATAAGGATAACTTTCTGATTAGTTATATTATACAATAGTAAATGCAATGAATAGTAAGGAGGGATGATGGAATGTATTAAAGATGTGTTATTTATGCTAAATTATTTGATTAGTGATATGATGGTCAGTTTGCAGACGTCAAGTTAGTCCAGTCCAAGTGGCCTTCTTGCACAAATCTCTTGGTGATAGGCACCATAATAGTTATACGATGGATCCGAGTTCACCTTGTAAAATGGACCCATCACAATTTGTGAACATTCAGTATGTAAATTATAAATATTTAATTAGTTGTAAACATTTAATATATAAATTGTAAACATTTAGTATGTAAATTGTGTATTTTAGATTCGAATTCACCTTTTCGGATCCAAGTCCAAAGAATAATTTGCTCAGGCCCCACCATTTGGCCGTCTGATTGATTGGGACCCCTGGAAAATTGGCTTCTTGGGCTTATCGTAGCACGTAGGCAAAGTTAGGTCAAACTTATCACCTCATCGGGACACAACCTTTATATTCACCACTTGCCACGGTGTCATATGCTCTAAGACATGTAAAAATGTCATATTCCAAAAATAACAAGTACGTGTAAGCGTGTTCAATCATTTATGTTTTACACAATTTATAAAATATATCAAATCCGTTTCATTACGAAAATATTACATTTTTCTAGCAAATATTATAGATTTTTTATAATAATTCCAAAGTAATTAAGCAAGAAATTTCATTTCGATTGACACATGAAAACCTTATCCCAACAACTATTCTGTCAATCAGAAGAACCGAACTCATCAATATTCGGCTACTATACGGCATATATACATCACAGTTCTTGACTTTGGACGCACAACAGCTAACAAGAAGGCAAAATATTGTTCTGTCGTCTACTATTCATATTGTCAATGATGTGGATTAGATGACTTGTACCTTCCACCAAATATATTATTGCCACTATTCCAACCCAACTCAATTGTAATTAAATCAGCCTTTGCTTGTACGTTTGGTCGTTCACATAACAATTTTTTTTAGCTTTGGAAGATTATGCATTTTTTATTCTATAAAACAATTGATAGTAATGAGGAATGGCTTGGGTCCCAAAATAGATGGGGCGAGAGTGGAGGTTGAAGGATTAATTTAGGTATAGAGGATGATTATAGTGAATAGGCCAGGCAAGGTACTTGGTAAGAAGGGAAGAGAGTTAAGGTGAATGTGTGAAGGGTACGTAAAGTTAAGGGATCGGGTATAAAGTGAAAGCGGGGAAAGTTTGAAGGCCAAAGTATGACAATGCTTAAAATATAGGATTTCACGGCGTAAAAACGGGGGAGGAGGGAAATGATGTAGTCAAAAGTGAGAAACATAAAATCCAAAGTATTAAAGTGTAAAGGTGAGAAAAGTGGTTTGGACAAAATAAGTTTTGGATTGTTTTATAGAAAATTGGGTCCAAGAAGAACAAATAGATAGGGGAAGGGTAACCCAATGGGGTAGCTCAAGTGGCAAATTAAATGAGCTCTCTTTGTGGGGAAGAATTCCAGGAGAACCTGAGTTCGATTCCCACAAGTGACGATTCCCCCTGGGCCAGCTCCCGTGCCTCTCAGAGCGAACGTGGGTGGATCTGGACCGTTAAACGGACAGAGAAAGACCCTGTGAATTTACCAAAAAAAAAAGATAGGGGAAGGGTGTCATCGACCGTTAAACGGACAGAGAAAGACCCTGTGAATTTACCAAAAAAAAAAAAGATAGGGGAAGGGTGTCATCGGCCCCCTACTTAGTTTGCTGAAACACTAGTTGGCGCGCTTGGCCCCTGCCACAGGTGTTGCGGTTAGGATGGCACGGTTACTGGATGACATTTTCTTCAGAGTGCTCTACGGATTACACGGCATGCATTTGGTGGCTTAACAGGTTTAATAATTCCGTTAAGATGAATGAACATTTTGTGTCTTACTGTGCGCATTGTTATGTTTTTCAAAATTTGAACAAAATGCAAAAAATAGTAGATTAGAAGTGTAAATTTTTTTAAAGCTGTTAATCAGCTGGACAAATCAATGTCTCCTATTTATACACACTTGACCTCCCTTTCACACCTCATCCTAAGCTTTCACACCTCCAGCTGGAGTACAGTTTTGAAAGTTACTTCCATTTACATGAAAGGTTTAATACTCTTATTCATAGATCTTTTCACCAACTCTTTTTCCAATATGGATTGACTTTACAACTTAAATAATTCTATCATAGTTGTCAATTGTCATGATGGATCAAATTTTGCTTGACATAATAATGTGTTAGTGATTAACTATTTAATCAAAATATTTTCAATTTAAGTGAATTAATTATAATATAATATGTCACGATAAATGTAATTTAAACAATGAATAAAACTCAAATATAAGTCATTAAAAAACATGCAAAATTACATATAATTGAATCATCTAACTCAAAAAACTGTAATTAATCATTGAGCAAAATAAAATTTAAAAACTTATAATCGAATCCTTGAAGACCATTTCTTCGTCTCCAGCCTAGAGACAAATATCAATTCTTCCATTCGTCTCTAACCGGGGACAAGGAGGGACAAATACTAACCCTAAATACCAATACTCAACTTATTTTCTTTGAGCATTGGATGAGTTCATAAAGTTCACATAATATAGTCCCAAGAAATCGAAAACTTGATTATAAAATAAAATAAAATTGAGGATTGACGAGACTTATACTAGAGTACGACCGGGTCTATTATTGGCGTCAACCCGCATTAATGAAAGCGGTCCTACCGGGCACCGGCGACGTTGAGTTAGTCGTCGCAATTAACCTAAACTCACGAATACAAAAAGGTCTTCAATCAGCAGCATGCGGCAACCAGCTCACTTCCAATTTGCCTGCCCAATTATGAGTTTTTTTGAAATTTTCTATATACGATCAACTTGGTTGGTGTCAATGTTTCTTCAAATATATTCACTATCAATCATAAATTTTGGAAAATGTTTATCAATATTACTTACTACTAATCAATGTAATTAGTAATACCAACAACGAACACATGTTTAATAAAATTTGACAGTTTACTTGAGGCCGGGAAGCTAGCTAGCTAGCCGGGAATAACAATCATGTTTTGAGTTCTGAACGCTCAAAAAAGTTGAAAATGTAAGCACATAATCACATAGACACTTAACTATGTGAGTAAATATCAAAAATAGTACTAATAACACCGTCTAACCATAGTTTTCGATTGATAAAAGTTGAGTAACATACATCCAATAAAAGAGTGAATCTCAAGAAGCCTCGAGTTGCGCTGCTACCTTTACTTGAAAATCATAGTGCTTCTTTGATAATTTTTTTTCAATCCCATTTATACTTAGTGGCGTATAAATGTTAACCGAGCAATAAAATGACTTGAGAAATCTTATACTCATAACGTATCATATCAATATAGGTAATTGAATATTCCTTAGGTTACCTTTTGTTAGACAAATATACTCGATCTTACTATTCTTTTTCTAAGTACACATACTCTTACTAATTAATTAATTAAGACATAGTCAAATGTTGCACCATATAAAGACTAATTATAATTATAAGGGAAAAACAATACCTAAAAAATCTTTTTTTTTTTTTGTGCGATCAGAAAATTAAGTAGACGAAAATTGACAATATTTTAGCCATGTTAATAAATTTATTTATACAAAACAACTCATTTTTACAATTACCTTACAGTTTTAGATTGATTTACCTCATTGTGATCCTTCAAAAATACCTAAAAACATTGTTTGTTCAACCCAAAAGCTTGAAATATTTGATAAATAGACTTGAGTCAAGTTTCGATCTCTTCATGTAAAAAAGTCAATACGTAAGTATATTGCAGGTGTTACTCAAATTATATTCAAATTAATTTACGTCTTATTTTACGAGCACGGCTTAAATTATATTTAAATTAGCCAAACTTTATATGCGTGATTCAAACTATATTTAGATTAATATCATAGGAAAATAAATTATAATCAAACTTAAATAAAGAATTTATGTTTTTGATCATGAGGGCCCCTAGTGACAACTGGAATTGGAGGCCACAAGCCGTAGGTTTGACTGTTTGAGTCGGACAGCCAATGAACATTAATTTTCATTAACGTCTTACAATGCTACAATAGTTAATGTTAGCCGCAGGCGATGAGGTTGGATTAGGCTAGGATTTCACAAAACGTAAGGAGTTGTCACACTCACACGTGCATTCATGACTACATCTTTTGGATATGATTGAAGCCAAAGCCTCAAAACCGTATGCCCATCCCAAACACAGCATTGTAGAAAAACTTTATAATCTCAAAAAAGATTGTGTCTGCATTTATAATATTGAAGAGGTAAATTTTTTTAGAATTTTTGCATTTTGAATTGATTATTGTCAAAACAATTTCGATCATTTGGTAGAGTAGTTGAATATTTCAATTATTAAAATGGGCGTCGATAGTGATCGAAAATATATTTTGGTATGTCGACCTTTAATTTGTGACCTAAGGACTCTATCGTAACCGAATACCCAAGTAGTGAGGAACCTTTCGTAACTTGATCCAACATCGGGTGAATATTGACTGACCCAACCTTGAAATTATGACCTATATTAGCTTAAAGAGCTTTTGTTCTTACTATTGTATGCTCGGTCCCGACTTGATCAAGTGATTGCCATTCATAACCGTTGACAATAACCTGAACTGGGTCTGACAACCATTGGCTACTCAGATACTCCATTACACGTGGATGCAAGTCCTTCGCCTCCGGACCGCTAAGGACATGTAGGACACGTGACAAGTATGTCGACTTCCCGAAATGTGTTCCCTTAAAATCTCCTATAAATACCCTCCTAGATGCTTGTAGAGAGGGGTTTTTATGGCTCATTCTCTCTCTAGAATCTTGTGCATAAGGAGTTCCCCTCACTTTGAGATATTGCTCTTACATTGCGGTTGATTAGACTCAATCCCAGATTATATTGTTCCCAAACTTCAAAATTTTCAATTACTTTTAAGAGCAAATAGTTGACACACTGTGGTATATCGGTGAAACAAAATGAGACGCATCGTAAAAAGAAATTTGTTAATATTGATGAAGCCCTTTTCTAAAAAAAATATTAATAATCTCTCAATTATTAAAATCAAATTATTAAATAATTTAGAGTTATTCAGATAATTGTTAAAAATATTATTAATCCTAATTAAATTATCATGTCGATCAACAACAGCTAAATCCCCAGAGGTTCAAAGATGCAGATTATTCTCCACCCATTGTATACTGGATAATTGAATTTGGAAAGCTACGTATACAATAATTCATTCTAAAATTCTAATATTTCAAAATTTAATGCTTAGTCAGAAAAGTTGAAAAAAAAAATATTAAAAGCTTTTGTCTTTTTTTAGTGATTAGAAAAATAATTAAAAATACGTAATTTTCCATCCGTGCTGGGGAGTGTTTGGCAACAAGACAAAAGGGGTGGCCCCAAAAATGTGGAAATGCAATTATGGTTGGTGTGGGCGTGAAAAAGATGCACACACTTGCATAATTGTATGCGATTCAATTGTGAAATAAACATGAGTCAAATGTGGCAGTCATATAAAAAGGGACATTTGGACGTGGTATATCTAGGAATGATATGGCCAACGAGGTGTTCTCAATATCATACAGATTGTAAATTTTAAGATTGGATTTCGCCATTCCATGGTTTTGCCGGTTGCACGTCGTTCAATATATGTACGAGAATGAGAGGCACATATTTCTTGACAAAAAAAATGTAGTTCTATTTACTGGTTGCTCATGAATTAACTGATTTTATCTAATTAAAAAAGATATTCAGTTGGTAATGATATAGCAGATATCACTGTTGCAAAAATTCCCGCCTAGGCACCCGCTTAGGCGCTAGGCGCTCCTAGACCGTGGCGAATTGATCCCTAAGCGTCCGTCTAGGTGGCCGCCTAGGCCGAATTTGGCCGAGTTAACTCGCCCAACTCGACAGAGTTAGCCGAGTTAACTCGAGCGAGTCGGCATTGTTAATTTTATTATTATATTTATATGTATTTAAATTTATTTATTTATACAAGTAAGAGAAGGAAGAGATATATATATGTAATATATAATATAATATATGACATACACCCACACACATAAATTAATTTTTTGTTTTTATAGGTCGCCGCCTAGAACCGCCTAGGCGCCGCCTAGACCGCTTAGGCGCTAGGCGCTAGTCTACCGTCCGACTAGCGCCTAGCGCCTACTGCAACCATGGCAGATATATAGGATGTTGCTTGCACTAAAGACTTGCTTCCAGCAGCTTAGAGTTAGTAGGCTCCTCAAATAGACTTATTGTGCACAGAAGTGTACCATTGAGTGTGTGTCTCAGCGCTTAGTAAACTTAATTTACTGTACAGGGTGTGAGTCTTAATGCTAGGTAACCTTGATTTGGACTGAAAATGGGCCAGGGTTATTGGTCGGAAAATGAATTTTCGACCAACATTCCGACCAACACGAGTATCGGAAATTCGGAAAATGAATATCGGTATGAATTCATTCCCTCTACCCTTAGAGCTTATCCTCTAATTTAGTTTGATTGTTCTCCCTCCATTATTGAATGTTGTTGTTTGACAAGCTAGAATGAAATTAGGAATTGTAGGTGTACAATATATGATCTATGTAGGGTTAGTGAGAGGGGGTTGATTGAACACCCTAACCCACCCTCAAACCCCACAAATGATTGACACATTGTATGTGTTCATTACCTGTATATATCACTAGCTCTTGCTTGTGTCATTTCTTGTGAACATTTTAAAAGTTTAAAGTTTGAAAAGTAAACACAAGAAAAAGGGATTTCTTTTATGGAAAATGATGCAATGCATGAAACAAAGTTATTTTTAGAAAGAGTAATACTATGAATTTCTAAAGTGAGAAAATTTGTTGTTTCATGTGATTTACTGATGATATAAGTTAATTATATTTGATAATCAGGCTAATGAATTAGACTAAATTTTATCGAGTATTTTTCATTTTGAAAAGTTTCCAATAATTTTTTTGTTTTGTTTTGTTTTTTTGTTTTGTTTTGTTTTGTTTTTTTTTTTTAATTTTTGAGTTCAATTGACTATATTACATTGTAGTATCTGTTCATACATACTTTCTCAATTGATGATACGGTTTTTTGTTAATTAAGTTGCAATGAAGATTGATCTATTTAATGATTATACGATTGAAGCGGTTTAATTCGAATTAACATTTCGAAGTTGAACTATCAGTTTGCTCAACCAAAACCAAACATTCTCCATAAGGTTTAGGTTTTAGTTCCAACTAATAATTTGAATGGTAAATTGTCAGTTCATATAATTGAAATTGAACCATGGTCTTAATTCTCTAATTTAATTAATATAAAAAAAATAGTGATTTAGTGAGAAGTCTAGTTCCAACTAATTTTGAATGATAAATTGTCAGTTCTTCATAATTGAAATTGAACCATATATAGTCTTAATTCTCTTTTTTTTTTTTGAAAATAATAGTCTTAATTCTCTAATTTAATTAATATATAAAACAGTGACTTAGTGAGAAGTCTATCCTCATTGGTGAACGCAAATACCATCGAAATTGTTTGACCTAAATTTACGTGATATAGGGTGTGTTTGGTTCGCACACGGACATCGAAATCGAAATTGGAATGAGGAAAAAAAAAAAAAAGAATTCCTACCACAAAAGATTAATAAGGTGTGCAATTGGTTGCTTCATTTGGACAAGTGGACTGTATCCCTCTAAAGATAATTAAAGATAGACTTTAATATAAATAAATACAATTAGATATCTTAATTGTGTACAACTGTTTCCCACCCTTAAGCCTATATATGTCACAATATAGACCCCATGTAGGGTCCCAACTCTTTATATGCAGTAGGAATATAGTATAATCACATTTTTAATGTACATTATGTTGGTAAGTACTGACTAATGACCCTTATCCTTATAGAGTTCATTACCTTAATTGATTCCAGCCCCACCTACCAAATGATAAAGAAAAAATAGCAAATATTTAACTCTTTCAAAATCCCCAAAACCTAACAAATAAGTTATATTTTATAAGTATATATACATATTTTTTATGCCAAAGACCTGTGGTCTAGTGACACCCAGTTTACACTTCCACATAGAAGAAAGTGAGTTTAAGTCTCATTGGAGGTGTCTGTTGACACATTGTAACAGAGTCAATAACACTCAAAATAAAATTATTTTTTAATGTAATATTAAAGTAGATACATGTTTAATTGAGATATCTAACATATTTAATATTTTATGGGGTTTCTTAAATAAATGAAAATGAATGAAAAGACTACTACTTAATTAACTCAATAACGTACCATTGGTTATTCACTTATTTTCACCGTATTTGGTAAGGATTATTTAATGGATTTTCCACGGTAATTAACTAATACTGATATTTTTAGTGTACACACTTTGACCTCGATTAGTGACAAAAAGTTTCTCTAAAATCTCAACCAAAAAAAAATGCATTTGTTATTGTAGTTAATGATGTTTAATTTTATTTATTTTAGGGCATCCTGTTGGTTGTATTTTAATTTGTTATTATTGGGATATTGCATGCGAATTATAATTCAATTATTGTAATTATATTGTCTGAAAAGAAAAACAAATTATTGATTGAAATGCAACTATAGAAGAGTTCCATGTAGCTGTTCCTTTCGGCCAAAACATGCCGACACAAGCAGTGGTACGGTAGCATTTCGACATAAAGGTGTTCAAAAGATATACTAGAAAGAAAATGGGACATTTTGGTTCTGGCATTATTGATTTTCAGTCAAATAGTTATAATTACAAGTAACTTAGACTGATTGATTTATCTGTTTATAGTCATTTGTTTTTTTTTGAAAACCAACCAAGAAATGATATTAAAATAAATCAGAAATAGAGTCAGGTGGGACAGAGTCCCAGTACATGGGTTCCTCCTGAGCAATAGCCAAAGTAGCCAAAGTGTGAGCCCTGTGGTTATTGGCTCTAGGAGTTAAGAGCACTGAACAAATATTAAAAGATGACATGATCGCCTTAGAGGCATCTACTGAAAAACCAACATAAGAATAAAGAGCTGTGTGAGATGACAATAGGAGATTCCTAAGTGTAGAACAGTCGGTAAGGATGTGCACCGAGTGAACGTTACGATCCTTGAGCCATGACAGAACCTCTTTGCAGGCCAAAGCTTCCGCCATGAGTGGTGAGAAGCATGACGGTAGCCTGGCATTGTAAGCGGCAATGAACTCGTCGTTGTGTGTCACCAACACCGCCCCTACCGCAGCCGACTTGGAGTGTAGGAGGTAACTGGCGTCGAAGAAACACCGGACGAGACCTCCATCTTGCTGCATGGACGACGCATGTTGTTGCTGCTGCGATGATAGTCCCCCATGCGCCTGGTTGTGCTGCTGCTGTGACATTGTGACGCCATGGACCTGTCGCCATGCAAGTGCCGTGGAGTATGCCATCCGCCACACGGCAATTGGTCGAGGCAGCCTGTGTTCCCATACGGCAATATTCCGAGCCTTCCAAATATGATAGAGGACTGCTAGAGCAACAAATATATCATCATCCGTTAGCATTGTCATGGCATTTGTGAACCAATCAACAAAATCAACCCCTATCACATTAGATACATTCAAGGAGGACTCATGCCAAACTAGTTTAGTGAAATCACACAAGAGGAGTGAATGCATAATATTCTCATTGGAAAGACCACACATTGGGCATGTAGGATCCACTTCCACTCTCTTTATAATCAAGTTAGTTGTGGTGGGAAGAACATTAGATAGGGCTCTCCAAAGGAACATCTTCCACTTAGCAGGGCATTTAATTTTCCATAGCTGTAACCATTTAGCATAGGTTCCTGGTTGCCACACAACCTCTCCAATAATGCATCTATATCCCTCTTTTACCGTATAACATCCTCTAGGGTCCCCGTACCAAAACCATGAATCTTCATAATGTAAATTAACCGGGACCCTCCGGATGCGATCAACATCCGATGTGGAAAAAATATCCTGTAAGATAGAGAGGTCCCAGGTACCTGAGTTGGGGTCGATAAGCCCAGAAACCAATGAACCATCAAGCTCCGCAGGCATGGGGGTCTGAATCATAGGTCCAGACTCATCTGGTAGCCAGGGATGGCCCCATATGAGAGTGGACGTTCCATCTCCAATTCTCCTCCTCACACCACTACAAACTAGCTCATGGGCAGCCATGATACTCCTCTAGCAGAAACTTGGGTTACTACCCAGAGAAGCATCAATAAAAGAGGACTTGGGGAAATACCTGGCTTTATAGATTCTTGCCACTAGTGATTGAGGCTGAGTTAGGAATCTCCAAGCTTGTTTACCCAGCATAGCCAGGTTAAAAGCTCTAAAATCCTTAAACCCCAAACCACCATACTTCTTGGGAATACACAAGCGATCCCAGGCCTTCCAATGAATACCTCTTTCATCCCCAGCACCCCACCAATACCTATTCATAACTCTCTCAATAGATAAACAGACCGAAGCAGGCAGCAGAAAAACACTCATAGAGAATGTAGGCATTGACTGAGCAACACTCTTAAGGAGAACTTCTTTCCCTGCCTGCGAGATCAACCTTTTATTCCATGAACCAATCCTCTGCTTGATCTTATCCTCAATGTATGAGAAAACAGCCTTCTTTTCTCTTCCAATAAACGATGGGAGGCCCAGATATTTTCCAAAATTATGAGCCTGAACCACCCCCAACACTGCAGCCACTTCAATCCT
>NXFB01000183.1:129442-140819 GCA_002525835.2 Ipomoea batatas | reverse complement strand
ATATATATATATATATATATATATATATATATAATTCTCATATATATAGTCAAGTAGTTGATGTTTAACATTTATTTCATAAATTCTTGTGATGCAATGTTTCAACTTTCAATCACACATTCTCAAACATATAATAATATGTCTAAATATTTTATTTTTCAGGCTATAAAGTTGTTTGAATGTTTCATACTATAATGCCTAAATATTTTATTTTCATGCTATTGATTTGAATACTTATGTTTTAAAAACTAATTCAAATTCTTCATAAAGTCAATCCTTTTTAAAATTTACAAGAAAGTTAATTGATAGTTACTATTCGAAGGTGTGCTTTGGTTGAAACCCGCATTGTGACCCTTACCGGCAAATGACTGCAAGGAGGTAAATTGGTCTAGGTTTACATAGTTGATCGATTTAAACCAAAAAAGGTTAATAGATATTTCGCATGAAATATAAACTTGAAATCTTGTAGTTACCAAGTTAATTATCCAACTAATTTGGCTGGAGTTAAGTCTAACTTTTACTCTGAAAATATTCTAAATTAGAGTTCTTTAACCTAGCTAGCGTTACAAGCTAAGAGCCGGACATCCGACCTTCCAGTTGTATAGTAGCCTGCTCATTAACTGTTCCAAAATCATTTTCACATTAACTAAAAAATTAAAACTTATATTGGGACTACATAAAAAACATAAACATTAAAATTTATAGTTTACCTGGAGTTGAACATGGGTTTTCTAGTGTTGTTTATTCTATATGATTTATAGGTTTTTATATAAAAGCAAAACTTAACCAATGCAAATTTTAAAATAATTACTATAGTTTCTCACTTTCTCTCGTCACAAAAAAAAAATCAAAAAATTGTTTTTATTCAGGTACTAAAATCAAGGGAGAAGTCTAAACAAAGTCCGACATTCGTTGCAAGTGTTTTATAAAACTGCAGTACGTGCTGCATTTTGCTTGAAATTCTGATGAATGTGAACACAGCTGATTGAAGATTTTAAAAAGCGGCATGAATAAGTCCTTAATTTTACGATATATATATATATAGGCAGAATTTCGGCTGCCGACCGTGACCAGTGACCACCTGCCAGCCAGCATGAAGGGGATCGGATGGAGGTGGACTACAAGATTATCCCAATCTAAATTTCAATTAAATACTCATACTTAATAATCGAGAAGTATATTTAATTAAGATAAAAGTACACTTGTTCATCATATGTTTGATTGTAAATTATAATTGAAATTGAATTATAGATTGTTACTTAGACACGTATTATATTAAAAATAGAGTTGAAGAAAAATAAAATTTGAGAGTAATTATTTATATGAGTATTATATACGAACAAGATTTATGTAGTGTGCATCTTAACATCTTTAAATAAGTGTTATTGGTTTTGCTCATCATCCAAAAGAATGAGGAAAAAAAAAGGAGAAGGATAAGAGGTGATTGATGAAGGCTAGGCAAGACGAGATGGAGACTGCAACGTGAAAGGGATATTAGACAAGGAAAGAGAAAAAAAAACAGGAATGGGAATAAAAAGGGAGTTTTTTTTTTTTTTTTTTTTTTTGAAAACAAAAAGGGAGTTGAAGTAGGGAATGACCAAAAAGGGTTTTTTCAATTATTGATTAACGGCTGGGATCATCCCTCACTTTTTACAGGAGGATCTTGTTCAATCATTTGATCATTCTCTTATATATAGCAATAGCAAAAGTTCATGTGAGAACACTTTTTCCTGTAAAAAATGTAGATACATGCATCCACACCCTCCATCTTGTGAAATTAAAGAATAGAGTTAATTTCATTTTTGGTCATAGATTTATAGGTGTTAATCCACTTTTAGTCATTTTTTATTATAACATCCATTTTTGGTCCTAGTATTATTGTGACATAAACATTTTTGGTCCTTTATCAACAAATCAGTTTAAATATATAGTTAAACAAAATGACATTTCAGCCTTCAATTATAAATGTTTTCAAAAAATAAACATAAAAAATATAGTGGTTTAACATACTTTGTATAGAAAAGATTGAAATGTCTTTGTATTTAACGATATTTCAACGATTTTGTTGATGGATGACCAAAATTGGTCATGCAACAATAATACTAGGACCAAATGAAGATGTTTTAATAGAAAAAGACTAAAAGTGGATTGACACATATAAATCTAGGACCAAAAATGGAATTAACTCTTAAAGAATATATATCATTACTAAACTTTTAATTTGCAATAATTATAAAATGAATTACGCTCTTAACAATTTTCAATAATTATAAAATCAACCATGTATTTTTTTTTTTTTTACTAAAATCCTCAAGATGAACCCTGATGAATGGCTTAGATCAATCATCACTCCTTACAAGAGAACTATATTCTCATTTGATCTTTCTCACACATATATATACATACGTGTGTGTGTCAGTGTGTATATATATACACACTAATACGAGCCAAAAAAAGTTAGGCTTATAATAGGAAAAACAAATGACGGTCAAATTATTAAATCAAATGGATGGTTCCAATTGTTTAGATTTTTATTTTTCCTTGAGATTTCCAAATTTATCATTAATTATTAACTTACTCATTGATTTCAATAAGAAATGTCTTAGGTTCGGACATCATCCCAATCAAATTTGGCATAATTAAGTTCCTCACTCTATTTTACTCTTATTAAATTAAATAAATTAGTAGCTACAACAAAAAATGATACATATGTATTTCTTTAATTTAGAATTATGTGTCTCCAATGCCCTTATTTGAAAAAATTATTCATTATCAATAAATTAAATTAAATAAGAGAAATAACTTCATTAGTTATATTGTCTTTATTTTCTCCAATGTAAAGATTCTTTACACTCAAATTCATCAATTGATATTCATTACATTAAATATCAAAGTTATAATACAAAATAATGTTGTTATATATTTATTACCAAGTATTTTATTAATACCATGAAAAAAAAGTTTGAACCTAATCATATTAATTACTTGGGGGATTTGTTGACAATGAGAGTATTCAAATAATCCAACAAATTGAAGCGGGAAACTACCTCGTAATATCTTTAATTTGGACTACATCATATTTAAAATGAAAATTTTTACTACTTTATCTAATCGTATTTCTTAAACTAGGGATTTCTTTATCCACAATAAATCATTCAACAAAAATGGTTGAACCAAATGAACCCCCAGCAGAACACCTAAAAGACTGCTATGCTTTTATGTCGAGAATAATATGTAAATGTTAATTATATCATTATCTTACGTAGGTACATTTAAAACTCATTATTAAAATTATCAATGTAAGGCAATAGAACATTGTAACACACTTGATGCATTAAAAAGATGCCAAGACTACAACAATGTTGTAATCAATTTGGCAAACCTAGAAAACGAAGAAATTTCAAAATAGCCACCGCTGATTCATTCATTTATATTGTATGTAAAATACTTATTGTGCATTCATTAATTATATTAGAACTAATATAAATTTACAATTCATTTCATTTTCTAGACTCAACCTACTTAGATTACATGCATAATCAACATCAACCTTCACAACAAAAATACTTAGTATATAGGATGCAGTCACTATTTAAAAAAAGTTTACGCACAAAGTCTAAAACAATTCAACTTGAAGGTTAATATCAATTCAATAATTTTTTTTTTTAAAAAACATGCGCGCACACACACACACAAATCAAGTACTACACTCATTCCTACTAATTTTAGAAATATGAACATGAACATGAACATGTGCAAATTGGATGTGAAAATTATTGATGAAATTGGACACATTGTAACATCAATATTCGAACTACATGCAGAGATATTGTTGTTACTATCAAGTAAACAAGTTATGAAAATAGAACAGAGGTACTTCTCATGAACCTATAAAAATATAATAAATATTAATATTTTATTCAATACTTTCACATGAGACATGTAGAGGAACAAATTACCACTACAAAATACCAACAAGCTTTTGCAAGATCAAGAGTCATAGTACAACTAAGATCCAATCATATACACAACAAGGAAAAATCCATAGGTTTCTACATCATAATCTCATTGCATGACGTTGTCATCTATGCTACCAACAATAACCCAATTGCAAATAATACACTACCAACAAAAAGGAAGAGGACGAATAGTGAAAATGAAGGCAATGACAATGTTACTCAAAAGAGAATTAAGAATAATTAGAAAAATTCAAACCAAAAGTAGTATTTATTTAGACTATCATTTTTAGACAAAGTATTTAGACTATCAATTTTAAAAAGTTGCAAACATTTATTTTAGTGGCAATTATATTGAATTCCCTATATTATCTTGGATTCATATACTTTGAGTTACATATTTAAATAAAAAAAATTCAGCATTCAATTACCTATGTATACACTTCTCCTATATAATCTTACATTGATATACTTTCAAATATTTATTTAAATATAAGCATTCGACATTAACTCATTCGCGCAATATGCATGTAAAACTAGTATATATATAAATGAATTCTTGTGCGGTTGGCCTTCTCAGGTGGGATTGCGTTAGGTGAGTGATTTCCCTTCTTAAGGTGCATCATTATATTTTAAACCCTTAGGTGCGTGGTTTGTGTTTTTAAGGTGCTTTGTTTGTGTGCTTAAGGTGCGTGATTTGTATTCTTAAGGTGCATAATTTATTGAAACTTAAGGTGCGCCATTTTAAAACTTTTGGTGCGTGGTTTAATTTGTATTCTTAAGGTGCGTCATTTTTAGTCAACTGCACAACTGTACGGGAAGCTATACATGCCCTTGAACCCTTTCTCATACATACATACATACACATATATATATATACATACATACATACATACATACATATATATATATATATATATATATATATAATAAGTTTCAATCCAGGTTATAACCCTAGTTTATGTCCGTTTTTCTGTTAATTTTTGTTGTACCTTATAGTATAAAAGTTGTACTACATAATTTTTTGGACAAAAATATCCCTATAATTATAATTTCTGTTATCTTTTCACATTATAATTACCATGCACATGCATACACAATATTTTTTTCTTGCATTCTTCAATTCAATGGTAAATTTGAATTCATTTAGATTTTAATTAAATATTACTATAGTTATATTTAGTAATTTATCATTTTTATAATTCTTACTTCAATAATATTAATATGAATTCTACAATTGTAAATATATATATATATATATATATATATATATATATATATATAATATAATATAATATAATATAATATAAAAATCATGCAACTACAATTAATGTTTGAAAAATGCTCCTGCGAAAACTTTTCCTTTTGCCTTCAAGTCAAAAAGTTATGATCACAATGAAAAGTGGCCACTAATTAAAACAAAACAAAAAATTAATAACAAAAAACCATAATGCCATAAGTAATTAGTTTGAAATCTATAGTAAAATTACTGATTAAATTTTGATTATTTTTTAAAATGATAGGTCATCGGCATTTTTTTTTTCCGTTAGAGCATGAGGTGTCCTGAGTAGACCCTAATTCATAGGAGGCACCTTTAAGCCCGTACCATACTCAGCCTAATCCCCATTCGCACCAGGCCGGCCCAATTAAGGGGCAAAGTGCTGGCCAGATTGATTTTTCCATACAAGAGGGGGTTCGAACTCTCGACCACTCTTAAGGGACAAGAGTGCTCGGCCACTCACGCCAACCAAGCTGGTTTAGGTCATTGGCATTTAATATATCATTTTGTTGATGTGACACATTACCTCATTTTGTCTTCTGTCACAACCACAACATTAACCATGGTCGTTACTTGTAAAAAAAAAAAAAACAAATTAAAGCTCTTAATTAAATTCTCCTAGTCATTGCATAGAAAAATAGTTGTGACATGACTTAGCTTGTAACGCATAGAGTTGGTTGCATCTTCTCCTAGACATGGCTTAAGCTTCTCTCATGATTGCGATTTTGTACATACTGAAAATTAGACTTTTTAAGATTTTTCAAATATTTTGACCACTTATAAAAAGTTGGTTGAAAATTTCTACCAGTCGAAAATTTCAATTACTTTTCATAATGTCGAATGATTGTTGAAAAAGTCATAAAAACTTCAAATTGTTGTTTTTTTTATGTTTAAAATTTTAGACTTTTTAACCGTGACACTAATACCACACGGCATGTGAAGTTCTATATTTTTATTAATAATACTAAGAGAATAAGATATATAATTTTATTAAATAAAACATATAATGCATATGACATTATTAGATACAATAAGATAATATTTTCCTTAGGAAAATACAACTATACAAGATGATACAATTGGATTTATATATGTGTAACACAATAAATAAAGGAAATAAAAAAAAAACAATTGGAGAGAAGAAAAGAGATGTGGAATACATGCATGCATACAAACAAATTGTGTCACCTAACAACTTCGTTCTATTATCAATTTTCCAGCTATGACGAGGGTCGACGTTTCCACTGCAATCGAGTACCATATATACCCATTACCCACTTTTTAACGTTGAAAGATAAAAGAAAGATTGAGAACAACAATTTTCAACTGGGCCCCAATTCTGCTCAGAAATTGTCTTGCCGACCTAAGAATCCCATGCATTAATGTTAAATGTTTCATGATGCCCCATGATCAGAGTTGACTATTAAAGTCTTTTGTCCATGCATTCGGCCGACATATTTTGGCGAACTAATCTTGGTCATTAGGACCATAATCAAGGATTAATCATAGTATTGTTTTGTTTGAGCTGTACTTGTCGTGTTCTTGCAGAGATTTTTTGGTCGATCTGCTTGAAGACATGAATATGTACGAAAGGGCAATCCGGCCCGAATTGTAACAAATCAAACATTATTGCATATATTTACATGTACTCTATACAACTGTGTGGTCTATAAACATTATTTATATACATAAAATACATTATTTGAGTACTGGAAGTAAATTATTTTATATACTATTAAATAATATACACTTAGTACAAAAATAATATACTTTTAGTACAAAAACAATTTATCGTAACAATTTTTTTTAAAAAAAAAAATTATGAGTAAGCCCGCGTCAGTTATTCAAATGTACATTTTAGTGAAGTCCATCTTATGACTTAACAAAAGACTATAATGGAATATATTAATTTAGGTTACTCATAGGGGACTGGCTCCTACTAGGGATGGAGCTACCTTAGGGGATAGGAGGGCCATGCCCCCAACCCCAAACCCCACCCCTACTCTCACCCTAAATTTGTCTAGTAAATAGGTATGTATATTTTAATATAGTAGGGGTAAAATACATACATTTTTTGCCCTCTCTATTTTTTTTTTCCTTAAAACAAAGTCACTATTTTTCTTTATTATCTTATTTCTTTTATCAAGATTAATGGAGGGCATCAAGTATACATTTTAATTTTAAAAATCTCCAAATTTGAGATATATACTTTAGTTTTATTAGTTAGGTTGATTAATTAATTAGTAATTTATTGTTTATTTTAATTATTTATTTACACTTTTAAGATATACATTTGCTAGTTTAAATGATTAGTTTTGAAGTTGACAAAATTTAATATTGATTATTTACTTTGTGGTATTGATTTTTGTCATTATCTCGCAAATTTTGAAATATTTAATTAATTAGTAAAATGAATATCAGTTAATTATGAAAAAATTTGGTGACAAAACAATTACGAAACTTTTCATTTGATATTAAGGGTGTGTTTGGAAAGCAGGAAAATGACTTCTGGAAAATGAGTCATTTTCCGGAAAATAGTTTCATTTCCCATGTTTGGTTACATTCTGGAGAACTGTCTTTGTGTGTTTGGTTCATTTTTCGGAAAATGGATAGAAATGTATAATTATATATTTTTATTATTTTATTTATAATAGTAAAATATTTATAATAATATTAAAAATAATATTAATAATTTATAATAATAATAAATTTAAAAAACAACCCCCCTGTTCCGGCGGAAACCAGATCTGGTTTCCGCCGGAGCTCTGGTTCCTCGCCGGGAACTAGAGCAGTCTGGTTCCCTGCGGGAACCAGAGCAGCGCTGGTTCCTGGCTGCGGAAACCAAAGCAGTGTGCTCTGGTTTCTCGCCGGAAACCAAACCTCCGGCGAAAACCATGGTATGGTTTCCGCCGGAAGGTTGCTGTGTGTGCGTTTGTAATCGGCGGAAAATGACTTCCGCCCCTTTCCGCCAAATGAGGCTGATTTTTCCCAGTCAACGGAAAATGATTTCCGTTGACTGGGTTTTCCATAGGTTGCCAAACACTCAAAGCCCGGAAAATGATATCCGAAAATTATTTTCCGGGCTTCCAAACACACTCTAAGTGACAATCTATATTTAAATAAATGTTGTTTTTGTTGTTGTTATATTTTGTGTTATGTGAAAAAATTCTAAAGTAATGCGATCGTACTGATATAATTATGTATTTCATACTTTATTACACAGAGTATAATTTAAAATCATTATCAATACTAATCACAATAATGCATGGTATATATAATAATATGGTACGGTTAATTATAACGTCAACTAATAGCATTGTAAATTTTCTCTACTATATCGACCCCCAACTCGAGTTTTCTGGCTCCGCCCATGGCTTCTACAGACATTACTGTTAGACATGTATGCCCTAAGAGCCAACATGTATTGTTTTGGGCATTAATTTCTTATTAAATAAATACAATAAATAATTGTTTTATTTATTTATTTTGGCTTAGTTAATATTTGATATTATTCCATAAAATCTTCTTAATTCTTCATTCTTAAGAGTTAAGAATATGAGTTAAGAAGAATTAATAAATGAAATATTGTAAAAATGTTCCTAGTCATAGGAATTCTAATTGGGCATTAGAATTCCAATAAGACTAGCACATTGTCCTTCTTATGGTGAGCCCCATTGCATGCCATTCTGTATGAGATACAAATAGTGGACATATAGATGATTGTTAGAGAACAAGTCATTGAACAATGACCGACTACAGCGTACCGCATGGTGTTTACCTACATGTCATCGGTATGCTGTATGTTACAAGTATGCAATAATCCTTTGACTTGAGACGACATGGTTGTCTCGTATATATATATATGGTGGACTAGATTTTGCCAGTATGCGCCGTTTGTTCCTTATGAGACTATAAGTATACTTGGTGGCCTAGTTCAGTATTGTACGGAGGCATGTGTGCGTTCAATAGAGGATCCACTGCCTTGAGGTAACAAGGATGTTCCAGTCTATTCAATAATAATACAACGAGAATCTCTAGACAGAGTATAATGAAGTTGGACTTTAGGTTAAGAATATTGAATAGACATATTGACCAGGTTTATGGGTTTGACCAAGTTTGACCATGATCTTTACCTGGTTCGGAACAAGTGTTGTGTGGAAGAAATATTGCATAATATTTGTAACGGAAAGATTCATTATAATATATTTATTGTCAACTAGGTAGTCATGGCATACTGTTAGGTGTCACTTATGACTTACGAGTTATTTAATAATGAGTTATTAAATATTACCCGTTGCTAGTTTGACTATGAACTTAGAAAGTCACACCTTAATGGTTCGTGGTAATACTGAGAACTTTAAAAGAAATCGATAAAGAGTTATCGATATTGAATTAATACATTAATAACTTATTAATATAAAATCCTTGCCCTCTTTCTTAAGATGAAAGAAGTGATACAGAGATTAGTCAGGAAAAGAGTTTTCACGTAAAAATCTCTAGGAGTTCTCGCGTGCCTGGCCGGTGGATGGACTAGAGGCCGGACAATTGGACGATTCAAGTTGTTGATTCTGTCAAAGCACGCTTCAAGGGTAAAAGCTTTCTAACTCTCTCTTTTACATAGAGTCATAGAAAAAACGTTTTGATACTTCCGTTGCGCATGTATGAATTTTTATAACAATTACCTGAAACTGTATGTTGACAAACTCAAACCAAGAAGATTAATTGACAACTCTCATAAGTTTTATAGGGAGTCGAACTCAAAAATTTATGGTTATCAAGCGAATTATTTGACTGACTTAATTGGGGTTACCTGTTGTTACGAATAACAGAATAATATGTAGTAATTTAATTAAGAGAATTTGTGTGGATAAATTTTAATAGTAAGTTGACTCCGAATTAATCGAGATGTGATATAATTGGCAAATATCAAAAAGTTATAATAAAAAAATAAATAGGTGTCAAGTAACTTGTGCTCAGATAGCATGTAGTGATTCTTCTATATAGGAGGTTCGAGCCTCAGTGAAGGCGATATTGACTCTTTGTACTTCAACAGGTTGAGAAAGTATAGATGAACAAATATTACAATGTAATAGAGTTGTATTTAAATGGGTGGTCATAGGTTTGAACCCGGTGATGGGGGCTACCATGTAGATTTCTAAGTTCTAACATCTTTTGATCAATGCCATCTACCATGTAGTGTGATGGCATCCCGGTTACCATTCGAAATGGGTGGTCATAGGTTTGAACCCGGTGATGGGGGCTTAGATTCTTTGAGCTGAAAATGTTTGAGAAAATTTAGAATAGATATAATATTATCTTATAAAGAATCATGAGTGAAGATAATATCAAAAGAATTTAAACCTATCAAAACTCTCATATCCTACAACTATAAATAACAGTTCTCATCCATCCTAGAAATCATTATGGGAACATCTCGGAGACATCCTCGAAAGCTTTGATGCTTATAAATAAATGCCTAAAATGCCTAACAGTTCTCTCGGGGATCCTAGGCTAATTACGAAATTGGTTAATTTTGCAAAATACAATACATAACTATCATTTTGTAAAATTGCTCTTGAAAACGCACACCCCTTACTATTCGGCCCCTTACATAGGGAAATGAAGAATTACCCCACATTATCTATCCTACATGTCTAGACACACGTCTCCTAATTTTAAGGCATCATAAAATGTACCTATATAACCTCTACGTAATTTACCTAGACCCACAAGGAACATTCCACCGAAAGAACCTGATATTCTTTAGCTCAAGGAACACAACAAATTTTGAGTTATTACTTTTACAACCGTTTGGTTCACGAAATGAATTTTGAAAAAATAAAAATGCTATTCTATAGGAAATGGAATAAGTAAGGAATATGACAGAAATTACATTCTATTGTTTGGTTCGAATTGTATTCTAATGTTTGGTTGGTTAAAAATAGAAATAGAATATATGTTTAAAAGACATATATAAATACCCTTATACAAAAAAAAATATATTATTATTATTATTATTATTATTATTATTATTATTATTATTATTACATAAGATTTTTATATAATATTATTCTATAACAATTACAATATTAAAAAATATCTATAAATTATGAAACAATATGCTAATATAAATAAAAAAAAT
>NXFB01000183.1:91689-103941 GCA_002525835.2 Ipomoea batatas | reverse complement strand
AGAAAATAAAGAAACCGCTAGACGACGTAGTAGGAAGATTAGGCGGTTAAAGTTTGTTACGATGGTGTGTTTTACAATTTTACCCTTTCTAAGGTCAGTAGACAACTTTTACATGCAGTTGATTTTGGAACATTATGGTTACTAAGTTACTTGTCCAACGTAATCATCGAAATGGTAAGTCTAATGTGTGAGTGGGGTGGTAAGTGATACAAAGAGAATGAGATAGAATTAAACTAGGAATGTGTGAAGAATGGGTAGAATGTACATATTGCTAACCTAATAATCGAATCGTCATCATATATATTGGCATATGTTCAAGATTTAGGTTTTAATGATAGCTAATAAATACAATAATGATGTTGTGATCAAAGAGGCAGCTGGTAGGTTAGCTATATATTTATCGTGGAGGACGCATGGTCTATCTGGCTATGATATTTGGCTACTTGTCTTGAAAATTGGTGTGACATGGTAGCTAAAGTGACAAAGTAGCACCACAAAGTAATAAAGTTAATAAATGACTAATTTATTAAGTGGTTTAAGTAGGATAATGGCCTATAGGTCAAGATATATGCCTCATGGGGTAGGTATGTCAACTAGGCTATGCGTTTGGACCATGGTAATTGATTGACTTCCAATCACTAAATATGTTGGGCAGAGGTCGGTAAAGGCTAAGTCTAGCACCCAGTGGTTGAAGGATGGTTGGGCGGAGATCAGTAAAGGCTAACTCTAGCACTCATTGGCTGAGGGATTATTGGGTGGCAGGGCCAGATTTTAGGGCGTGCAAGATGGGCAACAACACATGACCTCAAAATTTTGGGGGCCCCTAGTCCAACCCTGACCCAATAGTTTTTCTTATAGAAATACTGGCCCAATAGTTAGTATATGTATTTGTGATTATATTGGCTCAAAATTAAGTTTTCATGACTGGTCTAAATTCTACTACGTATTATTCAAAAAAAAAAATCTATTCCGTAATATTCACGCGAATCACTTTTCTTCAATTCGCAGTTTATTTATATTTTGATAGGGCATCACTTATTTACCAGCACAGGGCCACACAAATAAAAAAAAATGATCCTAATTGGGTAGAGGCCTGTAAAGGGTAAAGGCCAAGTCCAACACCCAATGTTTCGAAAATGTGTGGTAATCTATAAAGAAATAAAGTTGTGTCTTTACTACTAGCTATAGTTTTTTTGCGTAAATAGTAAACGTTTGATCCTAGCAAAATACATTATTCACAAATTATGACCCGAGCAACTCTTCAACCTGGTTCTTGATTTCCAACCTATAGACATATCTCTAACCAAGTATATTAATTACATTGACTTAAGTGGTTTGCACATTATGTGTACCACTATATGCAGTTAATTCGTTTGAAGTTGAGATTAATGAATATAAAGTAAACGTGATACTCATCACATGCATGCTACATGATTTGATAAAACATTTGTTAAAAACTTGGCCTATATATATATAGCACATTCCTTAATTCTTTTTACCACTGGACCAATCAATCACGTAAAAAAAATACTAAAATCTCTTTCACTAATTAGTAATTACTATGGAAAACTTTTCGTTGCTTTTCAACATCTTTCATATTCACATCATCCTTTAAGATGCGTAATATTACAATTTAAAATACACATCCGTCGAGAACATATATGTACCTTCAAATATATGATAATAAATCAATCGTAATAACATATTATATATAATCCTCTAACTCACGAATCATTTTCTTTGCTCTTGGAAACTCTCTTAATTTCATTTCATTTGGATTTGCTGCTCAGGTTAGTGTAGTATGAAATTTACCAGCTCTATTTATTTGAGTTGGACTTTGCCTTACATCACATAAATCTCATTGCATATTCTTCTTTGTGCAGTGGCTCCTGTGGTAACAATTAACAAGCTTTCACCCCAACTTGTTGTAATCACATCCAAGCAACAGCCTCGCAAATTAACAATCCATGGCAGTTGGGGAGGATTATGCTTTTTTGTTAAAGGGTCAAAACTTTTTGGAAGATTACGTGTAATTTTATTTTAGATTAAATATTATCTTGTGTTGATAATTTGTTACTGTGTTGAAGGTATTGTATTGATAGTATTTGATTAAAAGTGTATTGATAATATTGTGTTAATATATAGTGTGCTGATAATATTGTGTTTTGATGGTTTGTTTATAATCTTGTGTCGATAGTTAATATTGTGTTGATATGTAATGTATGAATTTTGTACAAGATTTAAAAAAATTGAGAATTTAAAAACAATAAATGATTTTTTTTTAATAAAAGAACAATTTGCTACCCTTCTTTTTTAAGAAGGGTAGCGGATGCTTTAAAAAAATTAATGAATTAATGGTATCCGCTACCCTTTTGTTTATAGAAAGCTAGTGGATACTTCAAAAAAAAAGAAGAGAGAATCCGCTACCTTTCTATTTTTAAAAGGGTAGCGGATTCTCAACTTTCCACTACCCATGTATGCTTCCCTTGTATAAGGGTAGCAGAAAGCTCAGGGCTTTCTACGACTCTAACATCCGCTACCCTTGTACAAGGGTTGCGGATAGCCCTTTACAAGGGTAGTGGATGTGCAGATCTGTACTAGTGCTTGGAGGTCGGACCTCACGCCATGGACTAGTTTTTGTAGTTTGATTTTTTTTTTTGTTCGTAGCATGTAGTTGTTTGATCAAGGGTATTCTCGAGCCAAATACTCTTCCGTCGGAGTTGGTACACGAGGTCGGACCTCTTGCCCCCTTAGGGTACGATAGCCCTTTGACTTGGGTCTATAGACCTCAGGCCGTTAAGCCCTTCTGTCGGGCTTGGTACGCGAGGTCGGACCTCGTGCAGTGCCCCCTTAGGGTACGATAGACCTTCGACCCGGGTCCTTGGACCTCGGGTCGTTAGGCTCTTCCGTCGGGGGTTGGTACGCGAGGTCGAACCTCGTGCCCCTTAGGAATTGGAGAGGTCGGGTAGGTACCCCACTTCCCCCCCTAAAAGTAGTGAAAATGAGTCCATAGCGAATTTTAACTGCTTTTATTAGAGTTAAGGGGACGGGCCACCTTACAAATTTAAGATTGTTGGAAATACTTGAGCAAGTGCTCCGAGTTCTATCATCTTTCCCTTTTATCTTCTTGAGTTTGTACGGTGTTCTTCATTTCCCGTTGAAGTTTCCATTCCTCAACCAACTTTCTTCCCCGGGCAGTAGGGTGTCATAGGTGGTCGACATTAGTTCCAATCGCGGGGGTTTGACGGTGGGTCCGCTGACTCGCCGAATCGGAAAAGTTTCTCCGGTTACCTCAGTTGAATTTGTTGACTCTTCTGATGTCCTTGACTGTCTATTCTGAAATTGGACGGTAGTTAGCTTTGTTTCCCGGTGGAGGTGACCTTCTTCATTCACGACATTTCTCTTCTGTGCTTTGCTAGACCTTGGCTATAAGTTGTTGAGTGAACGAGGCACTTATAGAGCCCAAGCCACTTTCATAACTTTTGAAGGAATTCTCAATATATAAAAGCGCCAATGATGGATTTAATTAAACTGGGGGTCCGAATTAATAAACCCGATAAATAAAGGAAGTAATAAATGGATAATAATGTGATAGAAAAGACAAGAAATGTGTGTCACGTAGACAATATTTGTATTAAGATATTGTATAATGGCTATTACAGGAGTAAGTTAGGACAGAGAAGATAAGAATGTCTTAATGAGACAATAAGGAATGCTTTTATACATAAGGAACCATCTAACCGCCCCCTAATATGGTGGAGCCGTTATAACCCCGCTTTGACCTCTCCCGACCTCAAAACTAGGTCCACGGTTAAGTTTGACTGGCTGAGGCCTCATGGCCGAGGCCCTGTGGGCGAGCTCACATGGTTGGGGCCTCGTAGCCGATCCCACATGACAAGCTCTCATGGCCGAGGCCTCGTAGCCGAGGCCCTTTAGCCGAGCTCTCATGGTCGGGGACTCGTAGCCAAGCCCTCATGGCCGAGGCCGCATAGCCGAGGCCCTATGCCCGAGCCCCCATAGCCGGAGACTCGTAGCTGAGCCCTCAGGGCCTCGGGTCAGCAACAAGTCCTCCTTGCTCCGTCTTCTCAGGTCAGTTTGCTCTATTTCTATTATATACATCAATATTGATAAAAAAAAAGTACAATTTAATCGAAATGTTATCTATTTAACGAGTTACTATTAACTACACTTTTGCATATACTTTTTTCAAAACAATGATTTGGTTCAAATAGCATATGAATTGGATAATAACAAAAATATTAAAAAGAAATTAAATGTTTATGAACGGTCTACAAGATAGTAACCTGATTGTCTTCATTCAGAGAAAAAATAACTTAACAAAGATAATTCAATAGTTAAATTTTTTTTTAATAGCTATGACTGTCATTTATAAAATTTGGGGAGGAAAGCAAGGAAGTAGCCTAGTATGTCATTTTAGTAAAGAGCTAATTCAGTTGAGTTGATCGGACAATTAATTTCATTAAGCACAAAAATTTCAAATTTGACAAGACGAACTTCTCCTAATATACACCTTCTGCTGTATCATTATCATCAATCTTCTTCCTCCTTCATCACTGCATAGTTTCCCTCACCTTTCTGATTAGTAATGATTCATTAATCCCTCTGCATGCCGCAACCTAAACCACTCTGTGTGTTTTTCTTTTTCCATTTCATTTTTCTATAAAGACAGCCAACTGTATCCAGTAGTTAAGAAAAAAATAATAATAATTATTATTATTATAATTATAATTATAATTATAATAATAGTAACTTAGCTTTCACAGCTTTCAATTCCTTTCTGCTAGTGGAAACTGGAAACGGGAAACTATGTCCAATGGTTCATATCCCATAGCCACAAAAAATTAAATATAATTCATCTAATAAAACATGGAGATTTTTATACCTTAGTTTATGGGAACTGTACACTACAATTTATTAGTCTGGAATTTTTATTGTCATTTTATGTTTGGAGTTGAAAATGTTGATTGTACCGGTACAAACCAAACCTCCGACCTATGCTTGGGGGTGTTGCCTGTGAATTATGTACCCCCTTCAGCTTCTTGTTGTTTCTACCACACATAACACATTGGAAACAATATATAATTGGAAACAATATATAATGGGAATAATGTTACTAATAATAATTGCAAAATACTAGCACCTAACACATTGCCTCTCTTGTGTGCCACACACATATATTTATATTATTAATTTTTTTTCAAAATTTTGTTTATATATATAGATAGAGAAACATGCACTAGTATTTTCTATGTGTGATGTGCAAAAATCGATGCCCAATATTAGTACTATATATTAAAATCTTAGATTTATATAGATTTTAGATATTTATATTATTGTATAATAATAATAATAATAATATATATCATTATTATAAATTTGATATTTATACTTTAGGAAATAGCTTATATAGTAATCCAATATATAAAGTCTATATATTGTTACCATTGAAGAAGATAAGAAAATATATGGTGGATGCATGTGTATGGCAATAATAGTTATAAAAGATCACGGAAATTATAACGGTAGAGATATTTTTTTACCAAAATATTGTATAGTACAACTATTATAGTATAATGTATAAAAAAAAAGTAATGGACAAACAGACATAAATGATCGAATAGTATAAATTTCATTCACACTTATTAATTTTTAGATAAGATATATATAGTTTTCATTATTGCTTGTTTTTACAAAACCTTTTTTTCTGTAATTTAAGAATATCTAGATATGGTATATATTAATATTATTATTATTATTATTATTATTATTATTATTATTATTATTATTATTTAATCAATTCATTGTTTTGTTTTGGTATTCGAGCTTGAAAGTTTTGTTATTTACTTTGATAATATGTTTATTATCATTTAAGGATTTAGGTGTGTATGAGAACATGTAAGTCAAGTTAAAATTAAACTAGTGGTAAGACCTATAGTTAGGTAATATGGTAAGCCGTAAGTGTATCATTTTTCTTATGCGGTAAGACCTATAGTTAGGTAATATGGTAAGCCGTAAGTGTATCATTTTTCTTATGCAAAGGTAATATGAACTAGTTTATAATAACATAATGAAACATAATGAAAGTTTTTTTTTTTTTTTGAGTACTACTGACTCTGGATGAGAGTGTAAACTGGGACACCGGGTGCCACTAGACCACAAGGTACGTATGTGTGCTATTGGGCTATGGTAGATAATTAAAATTTTAAATTAATTACTTTAATTAGACTAATCAGAATAGTACTTATTTAATTGGTTGATTAAATGACCTAATAAATAATTAATTGATTTAATTACCTGATTAAGAGAAATTGGTTGTTGGATTGTTCGGTCCAAATTGATGAAATATTTAATTGAGTTGGACTAAGTCATTTGGATTAATTGGGCTGCCTAATTAGTAGGTTTGACTTGGTTTTGGCCCATCATCAGGAATATATGTGGATTATATTTTTTTTGAAAGCATATATGTGGATTATATAATTGTGAAGATTTTGGATAATTTGATATTATTTTGGATGAAATCATGAACTTGGACGTGATGGTGTCTCAATACATTTTTTTTATATTTAATTCAAAATTTTAAATTTAATTTGAAAATATCCAAAAAGGATAAAATTTATTAGATTTCTTCTACATTCACCACTTTTGGAGGAAAGGGAGCTCAAAATCTACATACCAAAATTCTTCCAAAATCTCGCGAGGATATTATTTGGAATACGTACGACATATGCCCACGCAGAAGATCAAGCCATTTGAGAGTTGAAGCCCTTCACCAAAGAACAAACTACTTGAGTCCGGATGCCCTTTACAAGGAACTCGGAGAGTTCGATATACTTCGTAGAGAATCAGAGGAGTTTTCATATTCCTAGATGGTACCATTTCCTATTTGATACTTTATTATAACCCGACACTTTAAATTTTTAATACAGTCCAAGTTTTTCGTGTTTACCATAATAATAATACTAAAAAAAAATTTAGTAAATCAGCATTACAATGCATGGATGGAAGATAATAGACAAAACAAACCGTTTTTAATTCTCTCTTCAATTGAAACCATAAGGGATGACCAAACTTTGGCAAATTGAAAAACTCCTTTAGTACTTGTAACTGAAGTCTATAGGTGTAGAAACCAATGGTTTAGGACAACAAGTATTATTCAAATTTATTCCTCTTGTAACTACCCGCAAATTATATTGTGGACCATGATCATGACTGATACTGCAGTTGTGTTGAACGGATAGTGCAATTGTGTTGAAAAGATACTGTAGTTGTGTTGAAAGGAAATTGCAGTTGCGCGGAATAGAGACCGTTCATCCGTTCAACACAACTGCAGTATCCTTTCAACACAACTGCAGTATCAGTTCAATACAACTGCTGTCCCAGACAGATGACACGGCCTCTGTTCCGCGCAACTACAATATCCGTTCAACACAATTACAATATCCGTTCAACACAACTGCAATATCAGTTCAACACAACTGCAGTATCAGCCATGGTCCACGGTATAACGACTGGTAACTACCCATGAGGTTAATTTCCTTCAGAAATTAAAGCAAGAAATTAATTTTCTTAATGATGAACTAAAATCCACCAAGATTAAAAAATAATAAAAATAATAATAAAAACTTGAAACGAAATTAAACAATTTCAAGATAAGCTAGAACAAGAAATTTGTTTTGAACTACGAAATACTTTTTGGAATAGAAAGAAGCATATAGTTCACCATATGAAAAAGATTGTAATGAGACGAAAATACATATAAAAGCAAGACCAATACAAATAAACGAAGAATTATTGGTACTCAACAAAAAATGAAAAGTTAATTTCATTTTTTTTCTAAATTTATAGATGTCAGTCTACTTTTAGTTACTTTTTTAATCGACATTCACATTTGGTCCTAGTATTATTGTAGCATAACCACTATTTTTTGTCATCCGTCAACAAAATCGTTGAAATATTGTTAAATACAAAGACATTTCGATCATTTTTATACAAAATGAGTTGACCCAGCTATATTTTTATGTTTATTTTTCAAAAAAAAAAATCCGTAATTGAAGACCGAATGAAATGATTTTGTATTTAACGTCATTAAAACTGTTTTGTTGATAGAGGACAAAAATGGTCATATCACAATAATACTAGAACCAAATATAAATGTTCTAATGAAAAAATAAAAAACTAAAAATGTACTGCTACCTATAAATCTAAAACAAAAAATGGAATTAACTCTTTCAAAATTTGACACGAAATCATGGTTTTAGTATATATAAATAGCATAAGAAGACAAGTAACAATAACGGGCATTATTTACTGCATGTCTCATTTGGCCAATATGAATGAAATATAATGTCTTTCGGTTTAAAAAAAAGTACAACAAGATATCTTCTTATTACAAGCAAACATGTTTTTTGGACCTACACAATCATAGACATTCCTTTTATCTAATAAAAAAGTATTGGTTTTTTATCTAATGATCAATGACATGTTGTGAAAAAGAAAGAAATGATAGCTTAAGGACAATCTTTTGAGTTAAATTAAACAAGCATGTTTGTGAACTTTCTTGATCTTGATTAATTATTGTAAACCTAATTTGATAGTTTATTGGGAGACACATTATATAAAGGGGCAAGTTTTTATAAATTTCAATCTACTCTCCATTTTTTTCATAAAATCTTAAATACAAATAGAGTTTTACGCCTAATAAAAATAATGAAAAAGAACTAGATTTTTAATTCAATAGCACTTTTTTTTGTTTTTGTTAAAACCTTACCAATGACCTCTCACTTGGGAAGGCCATAGATATGCCGCTTGACCACAAGGTCTATAGCTTATTAAGTGAATAATTTATATTTGGACACAAATAAATCCATGTAACCATGTTTTCATATTACTTATTTATTTATTTATATCTTTTTTATGGTATGTGGTTCTCAATGGAAATTAAAGTGCATGTGAATTAATTCCAAGAAAGTGAATACCTTTCTAAAAGCTACGACCCTTGACCGGGGAATGCGGAAAATCGCATTTGAATTGAACAACATAGGATTTGTAAAAATGAAATTTATGATAGGTTTTTTATTTTTTATTTTTTTTGGTACATTATTTACTCTGTTATAAAGGTCAATGTAGTATCTATTCATACATACTTTCTCAATCTACTGAAGCATAAAGAGTCAAAGTCTCCACACTGGGGTTGGAATATGAGACTTCTCATTTGAGAAGCCACAACTATGCCTCTCGACCACACACTAAAAAAAAAACGAAAAACACATTTTTAGTTTCTTAATTGTTCTTTGCTAGCCGTTTTAATCCCTAACTTTCTACAGTTACAATGTACACTCCTAACTCTTCAAAAAAATTACAATTTTAACCCTTGGAGCAACAAAATTATTAAACTCCACTAAAATATAATTTTACTAAGTGCAGGGTACTTTAGTACTTTTTAATATTTCTTCATTAATTATAATATTCTTTAGTCTCAATATTTCATATGTAAAATAAATTTTTTGATTTTAACAAGTTCGTATAGGAAAAATATGGACAATGTACCACAATTGAAGAGGAAAATTTTAGGGAATTGAAGAAGATTGTTAATTCTCCACTTTGCAGATCAAATACCAAAACTAAAAAAAATTATAAAGAATAAAGATAATAAAATTTTAAAATGCATATGTACTAAGTAAAATTTTAATACAGTTTAATAGTTTTATTGTTTCAAGGGTTAAAATTGTATTTTTTGAAGAGTTAAGAGTGTATATCATAACGGTAAAAAGTTAGAGACTAAAATGGCTAGAAAAGAACAAATAAGGGACTAAAATTGCATTTTTTTTAATAAAAAATATTTAAATTAATGAAAGCTAAGAATTAATTAAGGAATCCAATTTACTATTAAATATAAGAATAATGTTATTTTTTTTCGTGCATAAGCTTACCTCATCTTTATATTCATTGGTTGTCCATTAATTGGTTGATTCCACAACGAGTTAAAAACAAAATCTACTTAATAATTAAATATAGAAAATTTTAATCAAATAGTCATTATAACATTAAGATGAGTATATAACATTACTCTAAATATAAAATAGTTTAAAAACATATACTCCGTAGCATTTACCTATCAATCATGTTATATTCCTCTTATAAAATTTTATAGATATTATATGTATGTTAACATGTGACATTACTATCAATCATGTAGATTTATAGGTAAATGCTATATGGTTTAAAACTATTTTATATATTTAAAAACTATTTTATATATATAACATACTCCTATATAAAATAGTTTCAATATTTATAGGAGTATGTGTTATGTAACATGATTGATAACACATAATCCTATAAAAGTATTTTGAAAAGTTATATAACACATACTCCTATATATTTTATTTCACACTCTCCAATATATTGATAAATCATTAATTTTAAAAGATAATTTACTTTTTTATTTCCATTCAATTCTAAGTTACGTTTTAAAACTTAGAGGAAAGTCTAAACCAAATCGGGACTCTTTTAACATGACGTACATATACAATATTTTTTTTTTTTTTGAAAACGACGTACATATACAATACTTAAACCTCCAATCTTGTAGCCAAAGTCCACTAATTATCAATTACCTCAGTTATTAAATTTTCATTTTCAGTCAAACCAAGCAATGGTATACACAAGATTGAGTGAAATTCTCGTACCTCCAGACCCTGGTCAAGAATTTGAATCCTGTCAACACTCGTTTGGTCAAACCTGTCACAAGATGTCTTTTTTAATACAATTAACTTCTCTTATATTATCTGTAAACTATTACACATGATGACATGAACTAATGAGATTTACTTAATACACAATTAAAATAATGATTGTAAATTTTCCTCATAACTAGAAAACTAAAGTGAAATTAGTACTCCGTATTAAAATTATTCAAAACAAGTAATTTTAAGTGCGTTGAATTTCAAGGGGAAGATGTCAACTCATTGTTAACCAATACAAGCAATTATTTGGAAACAAAACTTAGAAAGTCAAAATAACCATCATGTCATTTCTATTCACGTCTCTACCTCTCTCTCTCTCTCTCTCTCTCTCTCCATTTATCATTGATCAAAGTTGTGAAGGTCTTCTCCATCAAAAGTGAAATAGCTTTATAATCAAAAAAAAAAAAAAAAAGTGAAATAGCTTTTAGAGCCCATCCATGCATGGACTTTTTGTCATCTCTTGCCTCTCTCTATTATTGTTTTCAAAAAATAATCTCCACAACGCAACAAATCAATACAACCCCTTTTCATCTATCTGAAAATTTCACATCACCTATCTTTTCTTGCCACGTACCTATATTTGAAACATCTTCTCAAACATTCATTCAATTCAAACTTCAAAAATCTTACATTATTTTTTCCCACTCCAATTCTTTGATCTAATGTCTCATCTTTCAAATTATGATGATGTAAGATTTTCATAATATAAAACTTTTGACTACAGAGAGAAATCTCATAATTACTACTTAAAAGTGTAAAATAAGTAAATATAACTTTGTGACCCTAACAAACAAATGACCACACGAAAATAAATAAGTCTATATTGTTCATAACTAACGGGCTCAAACCAAAAAGATCAATAAGATAACTTGAACTGAATTCATCATTTGAGACATTGGTTGATTAATTAATTGTTGGGCGTCGGCCGAGTTAGTCAAATTCAGCAATTGCTCGATTCGAGACGTAACATTATGACTTACCATGGAGGGATACTATTAAATAGTTAATGTTCACCTAATACCCATCACCAATTTATTTTAAGTAGTTTATAACAATCAAATAGTCAAAAGAACTCTGTTATTAAATGTGTTCACTTACGGCAGTTAGGGATAATACCTTAGAATAATCAAACATAAGTTTCATGTTCAATGTCTTGTATTTGATGAAACAATATTAGTACATTCACGTACTGTCTAACGAATTGAAATTGGACTTCAATTCATCAATTACAAGACATACACGAAATAAGTACGTAGGTGTAAAAATATCCTTAAACCGTCTTACATTGTCTCCTTAATTGTTTCAAGCCTTGCAGGTGGAGAACAAAGCTTCACAAATCTCAGTAAAAACATGAATTATAACCCCGTGGTGATGATCCGAGTTTAAGGAAAGAAAACACTCCAAAAGCTTCTCCAGATCTTTGGCCCCAAACATCTGCTTTTCCAGTATCATTTCCAGCATCGACGCTCTGAAGTCTCCGTAGGGG
>NXFB01000183.1:24694-44112 GCA_002525835.2 Ipomoea batatas | reverse complement strand
TAATTATAATTAGAATAATAATTATCATATTACTAAAATTCCCCTACGTTTAGGCGGGAAAATTTTGGAGTAGGATAATGCTTTTATATATAGTATAGATTAAATAATAACATTATGTTATACCAAAAAAAAAAAAAAAAACCAATAACATTATGCTTATGCTATATGTTTTTTTTTTCTTTTGAATACAACTGACCCTATTTACATTGTAGTATCTGTTCATCTATACTTTTCTGAACCTGTTGAAGAACAAAGAGTCAATTTTGATATCTCCTCCACTGAGGCTCGAACTCATGACCTTTCATTTGAGGGAGGCCACTACATGCCATTTGAGCACAAGGTGCTTGGCATACAATGTATGTTAATTTCATTTATGGTAAAGATTATCCAAAATACTGAATTATTATACCATACAATGTATTAGTGTTTAAATTTACTCATATATATAAATTTAAAAATTTACATATTTTTTTATTTCGAAATATAATTCTCCTAGTTATTAATCATATTGTTGGAATTATAACCTATATGAAATACAATTAGGAATAAATCAATTTAATTATGTAATTTTTTCTATAAATTATTTAAATATGTACGTGATTAAAGACTATATTACTTATACAAAATAATTTTAATTTTAAGTTTATTATATGCTAGGAAAATAGATAATTGATCAAATATATGGAAGTCTAACTATATTATTATATTGTATATTTTAATATCTTTCAATTTTCTTAATTTTTTTATTTAATTCATAATAACATAATTTTGTAAAACACTCATATATGTAATATAACTAAACTAAGTATAACTCTCCATATAAATACAAATAAATTACTTTATTTACAAATGAGAGTGTAATAAAAATTTATAAATAATACTAGTCTCCACAAATTGTACTGCTAATGAGTAAATTCGAAAACCTTGCTACTCCACGAATTTATTTCAAAAGCTTTGCTGCTCCATATTAATTTTTAAAAACTCTACTGCTCCATGAATTGATTTTGAAAATTCTTCTCCTTGTGAGTAAATTCAAAAAATTCTTCTGCTTGTTGATTTTCGGAAACTCTTCTTCACCTTAATTTTTGACTTTTTGAAATCCTTGTTGCTTATTAATTCTTTAGAAACTCTTCTCCTTGAAAACTTTGCTGCTTGAAATTTTCTTCTCCTTATTTTCAAAATTTTTTTCTCCTTAAAAAAAAACGTTGCTACTACCAGAAATTAATCTAAAAAACTTTGCTACTTTTAATTTTTGAAATCATCTAAGAACTTTGCTGCTTCTAATTCTTCTAAAAACTTTACTGTACTGCTTCTTTAAATATTCTAAGAACTTTGTTGCTTCTAGAAAACATTTACTAGTCATGAAATCTTCTTGACACTTAAACAATCTTGAGCAAAAAATTTACAAAATAAATTTGGAGATACAAATTTTTTTTCAAACTAGAAATACATTCTTGACTCATCAAAATTTATAACATATATATTCCTAACAACTTAGCATGCCTACCAAAACCTTTTTGTTGATATATCTTGATTTGAAATCAATGACTGGATATTACTTAATCGGAGCATAAATTAAAAAAAAAAAAAAAAATCTGTACTTTGTACTTTTTAACATGAGTAGCATAGTTAAACTTAACTATAAAATGATGTTCTATAGTTTTATACTTAATAAAATTACTTATCACTAAAAAGTTTTTAACACCATACACAACACTCTCCTTCGATATGTTTCTATACTTTTGAACTTGTTCCCTTGTTATGAAAGCATTATTATAGATACCTTACCGAATTAAAGATATAATAAATTAGTTATTCATGATATATAAAAATATAAATAATTAAAACAATTATATTTATACATTATACTCTGAAGAATGAGTTAGAATGTTAGTTGAAGTAGAATGGTAGATACAGTTGATTCAGGCCCGGGCGCCCGGCCCTGGGCAAGGGCGAGCTGGGGCCTTGCCCAGGGCCCACACATGAAAGGGGCCCACCACCCTAGTCCACCACCTTTTATATATATACTATAGATTTTAGCTAGGTATAAGTAATATTTGTACATTTAAATCAAATTTGATTTAGCTTAGTTGGTTGGACTTATTCTAATATAAGTATGGAGGTCAAGGGGTCGAACTCCTATGGCTATATATATGTTTATTTTTGCATATATATTTAGTTTTATACTTTAATTTAAATTACTTTAAAATTTTCCTCCCAAGACGAATTTAGGGATATTATATAGTATTAAAATTATAACTTATGGAATTTAATTTTTCCTACCTACTCTTTAGAAAATGAACTTAGAAATGTTATATAGTATTCAACTTATAATGTATGAAATTTATTTATATTTTTAATTGTATTTTTAAAGTTTTAACTATGTGATTCTTTTACATTTCTATAATTATAGTGAGATTTATAGTATAGATTGATTTGTGATTCATATCAAATTTTGAATCTACTATTCCTATTCGAGAAATTTACTAATATTTAAAAAATGTGTTATTTTGTGAACTTTATAATGATTTATGTATATGTAATATATTTTGTGATTTAGTTATGAAATAATTTTAAAAGATAGTTTTTTTATATGAATTATCTAGTCAATGTAGTTTAAAATTTCTATTATATATGCGTCATTGTATTTATATTAATCTAAAAAAAAACTTGAAATTGATCTAACTAAAAGAAAAAGTATTTATAAATATGATATCAATAGAAAATATGCGTGATTTATAATGTGTTTTCTATTCGAACTATTTTATACAATTAATCATGTTTCATATTTTGTTATGAATATCATTTATCACGTTTTAAAATATTTTAATTTATTGCTCCTGGTAATTAAGATTTCATGCTCGACCTACTCTTATTTGTAAGTTGTGTATTATATTTTTTATTAATAAATACTTTATTATTTATTATAATAACAATGTGATTGTTTATAAGCTTATTTCGTTTTCAATTGTCTATTCGTTTTTATAAACTATAATTCTTTATTTATGAAGTCACACACACGCGCGCGCACGCACACACACACACATATATATATACACAATTATTTAATATTTTGTATTTTTTAAGCCAACAAAGACAAATTCATTCGTACCTAATGAAAGCATCTAGAGTTGTTTCATTATTATTATTGTGTATGCAAAATTGTTAAAAACTTATAAATCTTATTTCAAGTTATTTGACATTAATTTTTTTCCCTGTAGTCACACACACACACATTAATCTCATGTAGGGCCCATTTTTTATGCTATGCCCCGAGCCTATAAAATGGTAGGAACGGGATGTTGATTGTTAGGTGGTATGAAGTATTAGGCTAAACCCTAAACCCTAAACCCTAAACCCAAAAAAAAAAAAAAAAAACCATTTCTCTATACTTGTTTCTTAATCTAGCTTCTTCCTAACTGCGGGTGGTGTTATTCTCACCCGCCAGACCTGTTAATCTCCCAAATCTTCACATATACATCTTGGTAATAAAAACAGATTCCTTGTTTTTGCGAATTGTGCTACCCCTATATTCGGGTATTTTATATGTTTTCACCGACTTCATTGCCTTTTTAAACTAAGGTTTATTTTACTGACAATTATGAACATCCCCTCATTCTCATATATTTGAAAGATAATATTTTCTGGGTTAATAGTTCAATATGTGATTAATATTGTAACTGTGAGAGACCTTTGAACAATATTTATACACTACTTTCCACCAAAAAATCATATTCAAAATTATGTAATCATTTTTTTTTTTTGATTGTAATCATTATTTTTTAGTATGTTTGATTGTGTTATGCGCAACTTGTAAAATCAAACAACACATTAGTAAATACTACTAATTAATTGCATGTCAATCAGTTAAACAGTAAAAATTAGCATAAAAAAGGGAAATAATATTTAGTACAATTTACTACTTTCTATTTCTTTTCTTTTTTTTAAGGGAACTTTCCATTTTTTTCTATTTCATTTTTTCACAGTTTTCTCATTGTTATTTTGCCATTAGAAAAATGATATAAAAACATAAAGCGATTTTATCAACATATATTTTTCATATTATTTTTTAACTAAAAAAAGAGTTATTTGAAACTCGATTATTTTACTTCATTTTAACGCACAAGTAATGCTTGTGAAATGTGACAATAATATCAAGTGGTGCGCTCATGTTGTGTATGCACATTGGACCAGGACGATTTAGATATTCAAACTTTTGAGTGTTGCTCTATATGAGAATTTGGAGAATAAGCTAAGTACCATAGTGTTATCATTTCCTTTTTACATAATACGAGTATATGCCTCAGCAATTGAAGAAAATAATCCGTAGTTTTTCTCCCTTTGGTTACAACTATCTTACTAATTAATTGCTTAGGTTGTCATATATAACAATTTTCTTTTCAAATTCTTTTTGGTTGAAAGACCTATTTCTTAAGAACAAGGCTCAAATAAATTCTTGTTTTTTAAAAAAATGTTATTGAGATATCGAATAGAAAGACGTTGGTAAGTGTTGTTGTTAGTCTTCATATTCTAAAAGTAGGAAGATATGGTGTTATTATTATTAGTAGATTTTGCAAAGTTTTTACATGGTTTTTAAGAAATGTAATGTGATGTGAAGGAGTGAGAATGTGAAGGAAAAAAAAAAAAGAAAAAAAAAAAGACCCCCTTCAAGGCATTGAGTTTTTACAGCTTTGTGGGTCCCATCATTTTAATTGACTAGGCATTTAATGTCACGTCCAGCAATACACGTGCCAGCTGGGCGCACGTTAATCACACTATTCAGACCTCTTTCTTTTCTTTTTTCTTAAAAAAAAAATCCAGCATTGTTTTGTTTTGTTTTTTCCTCTTTAATCACATTTTCTCTTTTCTAATCACTCCTCAAAAATAGCAAAAAAAAAAAAATCTCACTATTGATAATACCCTTATTATTATTATTTTGAATGACGAGATAAACTTATAGCTACTATCCATGAGTTTGGAGATCTATTTACACGCTTTTTCCACATGCTACAAAAATCATTATTGTTCATTTCTCAAAATCCAAAAACGATATATAGTTTAAAAGATGCTAGCGGTATTTCACATTTGAGGTTAATAGTATGCTCTGATCCTAAATTGAAATAACTTTTCTTGACCTTAAATATAGGATAGGGGAAAAGATGAAAGATGCAGATAGATGTTAGTATTAGAAATTTAAAAGGATTTAAGCAAATATTATATTATATTATTCCCATAAATTAAATAAGATTTAAGACAAAGAAAGAGGCATATTGAATTGAATTCCATCATTTGAATTCATCTTTTGGGTCATTTGAAATGGGAACTAAAGCATAACATTGATTCCCCGGTGGGTCTTTCTGCTGCTGCTCCAACCATGACAAGAAAGCGCTATCTAACAAGCTAAAGACGTTGACATACAGAAGCTGGTATTGAACGGGGACATACCGGAAATTCACAGCTTGAGCGAGTGGCCACACGCTCCCCTCTAGCGCTAGAGCCGGCAGGAAATCGCGCTTTATAGTCTCCTTCACTTGGCTCGCACTCTTTCCCATCGAAAACCCCATGTATGTGAAGAAAAGCAGCAGATTCAGAGGGCCGAAGACCAGGATATCCACTGCCACTTTAGTCGCCAGGAACTGCAACGAATTTGGCTGCAGTCGAAACCGAAGCTTGATGAATTGGTCCAGACCTTTATACCTGCAATTCAATGTATATATCTTTAAGATTCATTTTGTTGACAGGAAACTTTTGCAGTATGTATGTTTGGTTCACTTGGGTGTGTTTGGTAACCCGAGAAAATGATTTCCTTTTTCAAGTTTTTAGTGTTTGACAACATCAAAAAATGTGGTCAAACATTTGTCGTTGACAATGGAAAATGAGCTCATTTTTTCGGAAAATGGTTTCGTGGAAACTTTTTTTTGTAAAAAAATAAAATTATTTCTAATTTCTAATAAATATAATTAGTTTATATATTTTTACATTTTAAATAAAATAATAAAAAGGGAAAACGACGCTTTTGGCCCCTGAATTGTTTTACTTTTAAATTTGGTCCCTGTCTATTGATTTGAACAAACTTAATCATTCAATTGTCCATAGTATGTCACATTCAGTCCCTGAATTTATATAATTACAAATTCTATAAATAAGCCTATTTTCATGCTTTAATAGTGGATAGTAATTGACAAATATAACCTCATGAAAATAGGTTTATTAATATAATTTGTAATTATATAAATTCAGGGACTAAATGTGACATACTATGGACAATTGAAGGGTTAAGTTTGTTCAAATCAATAGACAGGGATCAAATTTACAAAAGTAAAACAATTCAGGGGCCAAAAGTGTCGCTTTCCCTAATAAAAATATATAATTATATATTTCTACTCATTTTCCGGAAAATGAACCAAACACATATACAGACAATTTTCAGAGTACATCCAAACATCGAAAATGGAGTCATTTTCCGAAAAATGAAGTCATTTTCCAGAAGTCATTTTCATGCTTTCCAAATACACCTTACGGGAATAGGAATAGTATTCCATAGGGAATGAAATAGGCCAGGAATAAAATATGAATTGTATTTTATTGTTTGGTTCACTGAAAGGAAATGATTGCTAACCAGAAATGGCCAAGCGGTCCAAAGAAGCCAATGCCATACATGCATGTGATCCCAACGCGTTTCCTGTCCATTGTGAGCTCTTTGTTTGAACCCTGAAACATGAGTAATATAATGGTACGTGTTACCCTCATTCTGCAAGCTCAAAACTAAGAAAGGGCTACTACACACTACACACAATAAAGCTTCACTCCATGGATCAGAGTTCACAAATTGAAATATGGCAGAATATCACAATAAGTAAAAACTGATCGAAGCATTTTGGTAACACTGAATGCACCAAAAAAAGAGTCCTCCAAACTCACATTTTTGCAAGGTCAAGAATTCCACTCTTACCTTGTACAAATAAGATTATAATCAAGTTTTGTTTTATCGGTAACCATAAGGTTACAAGTTCGACCCAGCTATAGTGACCTATTGGCCTATTTGGTTTGAGCCGGTAAACTATAGACAATCTAAACTGGTTTACCTTTTTGTGATCGTTTGTCGGCTAAAGTCACAACTAAGAGTTTACCCATTGCACACCCATGACTGCATTTTCTTTTGTCACTCAACAAAATTAGATTATAATCTTGGTTAAATAAACATTTATTTTCAATTTCGTTTAAAGTTTTAGTTAGTGTTTAAAAAATTGCTAGGCTCTACTCATACACCTTTTTTTAAAAAAAAAAAAAAACTTTAATACGGAGTAGTTAATACTAAAATATTAAATATTAACCTAAAAAAACATTTAGAATTGTAAATTGTATAAAGATTTAAAGAATCAAAACGCAATCCTCACAAAGTATCAACTTAGTTCCAAATTTTCAAATCAATTCATAAAATCATAGAGAAAATAATTAAGTCCAAACTCAAACCGATATCGTTTTGAACGATTTAGGATTATTTCACTAAAAAATCGTTTTAAGCGAAATAACCGATTAAAAATAAACACAACATTAACTAATCGGTCGGCCGACGCAGAAGCGCCATTTTTTACAATATTGATTTTAGTTGAGACAAAACACATAATAGTTGAGACAGAAAGCAAAAATGTCATTATCTATAATAGTAAAACAGGGGAAATTGCAGGTGTGAAGCAGAAAAGCGAGTGAAGATAAGATAATTTGCAAACACAAATTACCCAAAATTGGGGAAAGTGAAAGAGTGTCTTACAGAGATGAGAAGGCGTTTCTTGGCAGTGGAGATGCTGATGGATTGAGCAACCACGTCTGCAATAGCCCACAGAATTCCAGAGCTGATGACTTGGGTCTCCAATGGCCGCTCGGCCATGCAATTCTGATACCACGTCCACACTCTCAACATAATTAATGCTTTCTGGGGAAAAAATTAAACCGCTACAAATACCAATCTTGGTATGGACTATCTTCTTTTTCTTTGAGATAAACACTTTTTTCTGTTTTATTCAACGTTCCACTCAAATCTCTATGCGCGCATGGGGAGAAGATCAGAACACCGGCGCGGAGACACCCATTACGCCGATACTATATAGTATATATGGAACTAAAATAATACCAACATGGAAATGGGAAAATTAGTGTCAATAACATAAAAATAGGCTAAGCACGCTCAGAGACTCTCATTAAAGAAAGGTCACAAAATCAAATTCGGGTGGTGTAATAATATTCTTTGAACCGCAACAGATAGAAAACATATAGAATAAATACTACTTTGTAATAGAAAATAAAATAATATTGTTTCTTGCATATATGCTTTTAATTTTGTTTCACACTTTTTATTTTATTTATATTCTTTGAATCGTAACAGATAGAAAACATATAGAATAAATATTACTTTGTAATAAAAAATAAAATAATACGGAGTATGTGTTTCTTACATACTTTTAATTTTATTTCACACTTTTTATTTTATTTATTCTTTTGGCATATGACATTTGAATGCAGTTGTATTAATAGTCTGTTTACTGATTGTTCCGAACGGGTAAGTTATTTCTAACTTATTTTCATATAAATAAATTTTTTTTGTTATGATTTCAAAATCTTTTTATTTTTGTTCAGGTCATCCCAAGTCTTCCCATTTTAGTCAATTTCATAATATGTACTTTGGCACTCTCGGGTTTATCTTTTTTTCTTTTTTCTTTTTTAATGTTTAATAATAGTTTTGATTCAGTTTTTAATTATATAAATTTTATTTACTAATACTAAACTAAATATTACAAAACAAATAAATTGTAAATATTTTAAGTTAAAAATTTTTAGTACGCTCTAACTCAATCTATGAGACCTTCCTTATAGAAAGTAACAATGATGCCATCAAACCATTTGACAAGTTAAATTTTTGTTAATTAAACTTTACATATAGAGAAGAATTCAAATTCACTTAATTCATTCTCCATCTAGCCTCGACTAGGGTTTCGGTTCTCTCCTAGGGTTTCCTAGGGTTCTACGTCGTTTTCTTGATCTTTCTCCGGTGGTTTTCCTGGTTCTTTGTCGTTTGTTGTTTGTTTCACCGTTTGGGGACGTGAACGTGCTGAGTGTTTCGTTCCGTGCTGTGCTGTCGTTCTGCATGGCTACTCCGGCGCGGTCGAATGGGGTGGTAGGCCTTACTGCCCGGTGGGCGGACATGGTGCTGGAAGACAAGGATGAAGCCTTTGAGCCGGTGGGTCTGTCTGAGCCGGTTGTAGGTGAGGGCGAGCATGAGACTTGGCCGGTCGTTGGCCATTTTTTTACAGCGAGGATAGTGAAGCTGGATTACATGAAGCAGGTGTTGGCGTCCGTTTGGAAACCAGTCAAGGGTGTTCAGATCACGGAGCTTCAACCTAATTTGTTCATGTTTGTTTTCTTTCATGTGCCTGACATGCAATATGTGTTAGATGAGGGACCGCGATCGTTCGACAATTGCACTCTCGTTTGCAAACAAGTTAAAGATGGCGTCTTGCCCGGGGACGTCTCACTAGATTCGGTCGATTTGTGGGTGCAACTTCATGGCGTTCCCGTAGGCACACTTCTATCATGATCCTAGAACAGATTGGGAATTTTATTGGAACCTTTGTTAAGAGTGACGAGAGGTTTGGTGGAGCTCCTTGTCTTGATTTTTATCGCATCCGTGTGGCAATGCCGGTTAATAAACCGATTAAAAGGCGGATGAAGCTTCTGAAACGCGACAAATCGTGGTGTTGGGTGACGTTTAAATATGAGCGGTTGCACTGTTTTTGCTTTTTCTGTGGTATGATGGGCCACACTCACAGGTTTTGTTTGAAAGCGAGGGAGTCGGCTACCCCGGTTGAGCAGTATCCATTTGGGGTGGAGTTGCGTGCGAGGCAGCGCCGGGGGCTAAGGGCGGTGGGAGATAACTGGTTGGTGCCGGTCGGAGGAGCGTCGCGGTCGGATGGTGGGGTGGAGGCTGTTACTGGCAGCCAAGGCAGTACGCCTACTATTTTGATTTCGGTCGACAGGCAGAAGGCTGAGGTAGGGGTCGCGACCGTGACCAAGCGCCGGCAAGGGGGCTCTGGTGGTGGATTGAGGCAGCAAGGAGGTGGTGGTGGTGATGTTGTTATTGCTGAGGTTTCAAAAAACTTGCTTGTGGCGGGTCTTGGTTCCCAAACCCGCCCATCATCATGAGTACCTTGAGTTGGAATTGTTGTGACTTGGGCAATCATCGTGCAGTTCATGAAGTGGTGGCTTGTGTCTCGTAAGAAGCCCGAGTTTGTTTTTCTTATGGAAACCAAGGCGGGATGGATTCATGCATAGCGAGTAGCGACTCCATGTCAAGCTTGGTTTTGAAGGCTTGTTTAATGTTGACAATGTTGGTATCGGTGGTGGTCTGGCTCTGTTGTGGAGGAAGAATAATACTGCAAGGTTGTTGAGTTTTTCAAGGAATCACGTGGATGTTGAGGTGTCTATTGCAGGGCTAGGTGTTTGGGGGATGACTAGTTTCTATGGCTACCCTGAGCGTGGTCGGAGGAGTGCGTTATGGGATCTTTTAAGAACTCTTGCAGGCATGTCCTTTCTCCCTTGGGTGGTTTTGGGGGATTTTAATGATCTCCTATTCCAGCATGAGAAGTGTGGGGGTAATCTGCATCCTGATAATCTGCTTCGAGGTTTCGGGGAGGTTGTGGAAAATTGTGGGTTGGCTTAGTTGCCCATGCAGGGATATCAGTTTACTTGGGAAAGGGACAGGGGAACTCTAGATTGGATGGAGGAGATGTTAGATAAGGTTTTCGCAGGAGCAGATTGGTGCAACTCTCTACCAGGGGCAAATGTGACTAATATTCTTACCCGTAGTTTTGATCATTCGGCTCTCTTTTGGGAGTCAAAGAGAATGTGCTGGCTGGCCGTGGTTTGCACAGGACTTTCAAGTTTGAGATGGCTTGGGTGAGTTGAGTCTATGATGAGGGTTGTAGAAAGCAGGTGGAGGATGCGTGGTAGGAGGGTAGAGAGGCTGGTTTGCTAGGTTGTCTACGACACTGTGGGGACAAGCTGCTTCGCTGGGGGTGATCACTTTCATAAGTTCTGTGAAAAGATTAAGAAGCTACGGAAGGATTAGCTACTACTGAAGGGTCTATTGGACCCCCATTCCCTGGGGGAATACCAACGTATTGAGGCTGAGCTGTGTCAGCTAGAGGCGCAAGAGGATGCTTTTTGGAGGCAAAGGGCGAAGCAACATTGGTTAAGAGGTGCAGATGCCAATACCAAATTCTTCCACAGGTACGCTTCTGAATAGGAAACAGTGTGGTGTGGTTTGATGGGGTGCCCTGAAGTTGGACATGGCAGAAGCTTATGATCGTATAGAGTGGCCTTTTCTACGCAAAATGATGCTGGCTTTAGGTTTTTCTATTGAGTGGGTGGACTTGGTTATGTTTTGTGTGACCACGGTCTCCTACAATTTTCTTGTGAATGGAACAAATGTTGGTCAGGTTGTCCCCACTCGTGGCATTCGACAGGGGCACCTTAAATGTTCAAATGGTACACCTTAAGTGTTCACAATTTTAGAACTCTATGTTCACAATTTCAGAACTCTATATTCAATAGTATAACACAATTTTTGAATCTATATAACAAAATTATGAATATAGAGTTCAAAAATTGTGAATATTGAGTAATGTAATTTTGTATATTGAGATCTAAAATTGTGAACATGGACTTGTGTGGACCCTGTTACATGTAGTATCTATCCATATATATACTTTCTCAACCTACTGAAGCCAATATATACCTTTTTTTTAGTATTATTTACTCGGTTACAACCTACTGAAGCCAATATATACCTTTTTTTTTAGTATTATTGACTCGGTTACAATGTAATATATGTTCATAGCTACTTTCTCAACCTTCTGAAACACAAAGAGTACAGTCAACAGTCGCCTCCACTGAGGCTCGAACCCACTTCCTTCCATGTGGGAGTGTAAATCGGATGCCACTAGACCGCAAGGTCTTTTGCTTCACACAAATGTGTGGGCCATTGTCCATGGAATAATGATTGATTACCCCAACCGAAGAGCAAACAAACAATAAACTTTTAGCTTTTGTAGCAGTCCATCACTCCCACAATTTTAATGTGGAAAATACTAAGGGTGTGTTTGGTTGGTGGGTTTAGGCATAAGGTATGGGTATCAAAGTGATTGTTATTGTTTGGTTGATAGGTTTTTAGAATACTACTATGGGTTTGGAATACCCTATTAATTGAAAAACACATACCCTAATGAAATGAGGGTTTCATTTCCAGTCCTCATTTCTTCCCCAACTATTAATAATCATTCTCATTCCCCCTACTACCAAACATGCAAAACACTCTCACTAAAACTCATTACCATTACCAAGTATTTGATACCCATACCGATTTCGATTCCCATGTGCGAACCAAACACACCCTAAGTGTACTCCCATTTTCTATTTTCAGTTTTTACTCTCACGCACAAAATTTTGATGTAGACACTTGCATTGGGACTCACATGAAAAAATTAACTATCAGTGCCCGTCACATCATGGAGTAAAATTTATTGAGTAATATTTGAAAGTACATGTAGTAAAACTATTTAAAAGTTGTCTCAAACGAGGTCTTAATTATCTGCGTTATATATTTAATATTTAAATCTTTAGTGAATTGAAGGATTTAGGGTATAAAATTAGACTTCGGAGGTATTTTGCAAATAGCTGTTAGCGGATTGAGTTAGCGGATTTAACTAGCTGATAGCATTAACTGGTTGTAGAAAGATGCTTTGTAAATTAGTCTTAGTTGATAGCTGATTACATACAAAATGACCTTTAAAGGTATAATTTATTTTCTCAAAAAACTGATTGAAAAAACTAATTTGAGTAGTATTATGAATTATAGCATTTTGGAGCAGTAAACTGTTACAAAAAGCTGATTAACAAAACACTAATATTAATTTTTAACCAAGTCAAGCAGCCAATAGTGGCCAAACAAGTCAAATTTGACTAATAAACTATGTTATCAAACATGACCTTTGTTAAAATTATAAGAATAAATTTTTTTACGACGATGATAGTATCTAATATAATTATATATTCATATTTAATTATACTAATATTATTAGCATGGGTGTCATTAATACTCAATATGAAATATAGCCTTATATATCATATTTAATTGTATATAATATTATCAATACTAGTATTAAGAGCATCTCCAACAATAGTTTTTTTTATGGTTTTTGGAACAATAAAAAATTCAATGGTTGATTTTTAACAAATATGAAAATTGATTTTTGGTTGTTTTTTTTTTTGTTCTGCAAATTTTGATTTTTTGTGGGGCCCGCTAGGTGAGAGAAAAGGGAAAACAAAGTGATTTAATTCCCGTGTGGAGGGCAAGAATCGCACCCAGTAGGAAAAACAATATATGTTGTTAGCATTTTTTTTCTTTTTTCTTTTTTTCTTGCCCTTCTCTCTCTTTCCTAATGACACTACAAAAACTATGAAAAATCAAGAGTGAATGAGGGTGTTCCGATGACACCTTAGAAATTTTTTAAAATTTATTACTTTAAAAAAATTTAAGTTACAATTGATTCATAGGATAGACAAGAAATAGAATACAGAGTAGTATTTAATGAAATAGGATTGACTCAAACTCAGAAGAACAAATATAACTCTCACACAAAAAAAATCAAACTTAAAATTATATAATTACGGAACTCGAGAAAAATTCACAATTCTTTCTAGTGTAAGTAAATCCACCTATCCACCTTGTGACCCTACTACTAAAGACCACAAAGAAGTAAAATAGTTCCATTGTTTTGTTTTGTTTGTTAATGCTATAAATAGTTTAATACTCCGTGAGAGTTAAAAATCAGCAGTCCAAAGTGGTATTGTTGGTTGCGGGATAGCAAAATTAGATTGAATTCAGCTCAGTTCAATTCAATTCAATTCAATGATAACACTAAATTGCACCCGTCCTTTCTCTTCGATTCAAAACCCTAACTTTCCCTCTATCCACTGCTCAAAAGATCCAATTTTGTTGCCTCATTTTTCTAATTCTTCATCTAAAACCCTCCACTTCAACCGAATCCAGTTGAAACCCCTATCCAACACTCCAAAGTCCACACATTTTCAGCGTAGCAAGTCTGGAAGCCTCAGCTTTGTGACCCACAGCTCCAAAAGGACTCAAGAATCTGACAAGGAGACCAAAAATGAGGTGGACTCTGGCGGCGGCGGCGGCGGGGACGGAGGGGGTGGAGGAGATGATGGGCAGGTGGAGAAGCGCGATGGGTTCTTGCCAGAATGGCTGAATTTAACTTCGGATGATGCGAAAACGGTTTTCGCGGCGTTGGCTATATCTCTGGCGTTCAGGTCATTTGTGGCTGAGCCCAGATTCATACCTTCCTTATCTATGTATCCCACATTTGACGTTGGCGACCGGATTGTGGCTGAGAAGGTAATACCAATGTTCTTTTATGTTGTTTAGTACCAAATACTTCATTTTCACACTTATGTGGTATTCATAAATTTGGAAGTTTTATGGGCATCTGTGCGATGAGTGTGCTAATTTCTGTCATTGAAAGTAAGTCAAGCATACATGAGAGTGTTGGAAACTGTACTTTGGAGTTAATTGTCATTTTAAGGCTGTGCACTCTTGTCCCTTAAGAGAAGTAGGGAGTTCGAACCCCCTCTTGTATGGAAAAATCAATTTGGCCTGCATTTTGCCCCTTAATTGGGCCGGCCCGGTGTGAATGAAAATTAGTCTGAATATAGTACGGGCTTAGGTGCCTTCTTCAGTTAGGGTCTGTTCAGGACACCCAATGGTTTAACCAAAAAAAAAAGAAGCTGTTCTGCATTTAATTCTTGAGGAACTTTGTTAATTGGTCTTGCCCACAAATGGCAAATTTCCCTGGCCCCACACCCAGGCCAGACAGGATAGTTGGTGACTCAGCGATTCATTAGGGGTATAACTGTGTCTTTGCCCACAATATACTTTTCAAGAACCAACTGAGAATCTGTGCGGGTATTCTGGTATTTGGTCTTGTTAAGTACAAGAGTTTATATGTTGAACTTGAACTAAAAATACACAATTCTAAGAAGGTTATGACAAGATTTTGCAATTTTGAGATCTGGAAGTAATTATGGAGCTGTAATTTGATTCATAATGCATATTTGCTCTTCCTCGCTGATAGTATAGGTCCTTTTCTTAACACTTCTCAAGCTTGAATGGTCAATATCAGAAACTTAGCTTGTACAAAGTAAAAACAAACCAAAGATTTCTGTACTGATTAACTCAGTGTCAACTGTCAAGTCCTTCAAACATCCAAATTACATGCCATGGTTGTGTTACATAAAAAAAAGAGTGGCGGTAGGCAAATTTTAAGTCACATAGCATTGCTTGACGGTTTTCCTGCTAAATTCTTCTCTAACGATGATAGGGTAAAGGACATTCTAAGCCCTGTAATTTGTCTTGCACACTTTGTCTGTGGTCACACTGTCTCACCATTTGTGTTGCATCCATGTAATATAGCGGAGTGAATGTTGGGTTAGTTTAATTTGATTGTTTTATTATCCTACCTGGGAAATTGATGCTCACTCTATCATGTTCAGGTCTCTTTTTATTTTAGAAAGCCCTGCCCTAATGATATCGTTATCTTCAAAAGTCCTCCAGTGCTTCAGGAAGTCGGATACACTGATGATGATGTCTTTATCAAGCGAATTGTTGCCAAGGAAGGTGATACGGTCGAGGTGAGACTATAAATGCTTTCTGTACCTGATTTGCTGTCACAAAGCGGGGGCTTTATATCTACTGTCTTATGTATACATTCTGCAAGAATGCAAGCTCATTCCATAACTCTGGATTTCAACGACTATGTTAATTGCATATCATATGATTTGAAATGGTGGACCTAGTTTAGTAATGCTGGACTGTCCTGTAAAATTTAGACGGGTAATTTAGTAGTGGTATGTAAAGTTCATCGTTTGTGACTTTAAGCTTTGTAGTGCAGGTTCATGAAGGGAAACTGATTGTGAATGGAGTTGTCAGAAACGAAGATTTTATTCTCGAAAAACCCAACTATGAAATGACTCCAATTGTATGTACATCTTTGCCCTAATTTAGCTCTATAATTTTCCCTGCTTCCAATAACTAAAAGGAAAACAAGAACCATTCTTTCCATAACGGTCTTTTAAAAGGTTTTTTTTTTTTTTTTTGGCCTTGAGATCTAGACTCCTACGAACCTATACCTTCAGTTGGTCACCTTAATCTTGAGAGTGAACTTTGATTTGATCCACCATTTCTCCGAAGAGTTTATGCTTACAATGCCTTCTCGTGTTTCTTTGCAGCGTGTACCAGAAAATTCAGTTTTCGTGATGGGTGATAATCGGAACAACAGCTATGATTCACACGTGTGGTAAGGATGCCGTTTTTTTTTTTTTTTTTTTCTCACCTAATTTATTTATATTGGTCAAGATATGCTTTCTTTAGATATCAGTTCCCTTCCCTTCCCTTCTACCAGGGGTCCACTTCCTTCAAAGAACATAATCGGGAGATCTGTCTTACGGTATTGGCCACCAACAAGAATTGGCGGCACAGTTTATCCCCAAGGCTGTGCTGTTGACAAGCCCGATACTAGTTTGGCCGGTGAAGATACGAGTTTGGCAGCCCAATAAACCCGACCCTCACAAGTTTTGACTATAGACGTGTAATCTTCGTCCATCCAATACGTTCTTTGATAGACCTGTATACAGGGTTAAGTTGTAGTCTTTGGGTGTATGTTACTTGATCTTTTGGTATCTTTGGCTCTTGTGTGTATCATGATGATGCAATAATTTACATACCACAGAGGATGCTGTAACATTTATATAGGGTCTTTCTATTTCTGATCTCATTACTTGAATTGAATGTTCATACTAAACATCTAGTATGCAGTATGCACATCAAGATTGAACAAATTGTTGATTATCTGAATATTCAGTTAGATTCTTATAGTTGAGCTAGTACTACTCCCTTTGCTTCTAAGTAGATCCGGCAATTCATATAAATGGTTTGTTAACAAATTGAAACGATAATAACACAAACATGGTAAGGTTAAACATAGACACGATTAGGGTAACTCGATTCTAACCTATTCATAGTATCTATTTAATAATGAGCAAATATCAATTTTCGTCCCACGACTACTAGCAAAATGACAATTTTGGTCCACATATTTAATTTCTACCAATTTTGGTCCCATGATTATTGTTTTAATACTAATTTTCATCCACGACTATTGTTTTAGTGCCAAAATTTATCGCGCAAGTCAGTTATCCGTTTAAAACGTGCAAAAATCTAAAATTGTTAAAGGTATTTTCATCATTTTCAACTTAATATCCCAATTTGAGCATGAATAAATGGATTTAAGTCCTAAGATCGTTCAAAATTCGCAGTTTTCCTCCTCGCATTAGGACTTAAATCCATCTACAGTTCTCCTCCTCAAATTAATATTTAATTTCCGCCACTGTTTCAGAGACGGAAAGTAAAAGTGTTTTTTTTTTTCAAACCGCAACTGTTGTAGTGAACAACGGTGGCGGATTATTGATCAATTATTTATGAAGTTGCCACCGCAATTTTTTTTAGTGAATTCCCTCATTGGAGTGAAAGAAGAAGAGTGGATTATGAGGATTACACCATCTCTGAACCACTATAAATCTGTCTTTTTATTTTACTTGCAATCTGTCTTTTAATTTTACTTGCAGCACATTAATTCTTTGCATGATTATTTGCTAACCCAGTTACTATTCATTTACCCACTCTAGATCTCTTCTTACACTTGGAATTGAAGAATAGTAATGTAGCTAGTTGAATTTTAAAGTCAATTAGACCCTTAAACTTTTAAAAGTAGCAATTAAACCTAAAACGTGTTATTTTGAAACATTTAGGTCCTTTTGCTATAATTGTGAACCTCTATAAAGAGTGGAGCTCCAAAGAGTGGGAAATCTCTATTTGTCACACAAATCGCGAACACAACCACGTTGCTGATCGGCTTGCTAAAATTGTTCTTAGGAGGAATTGTGAATGGATGGAGTTCCTAGAGCCACCGGAAGATGTTTGCGACTTCATTGAGAACGACAAGGCCATAATGACTTTCAACAAATATAGCCAATAATTATTACGGGTTACCCCCTCCCTTCCACCCAAAAAGAAAATCCGTAAACCGCTAAATTGTAGCGAAAGAGTGAATAAAGAGATCACTGTAGTTTCCAAAAAAAAAAAAAAAAGAGATCACTGTATGAAAGAAACAACACATTAATCAGAACATGTCAAGTTCAAAGGAAAACAATGCAAAAGATGTTAATTTTGTCTTATTTACTTCCAATTTGACATACACGAAGGGAAAACATTATATATGTAAATCAATCCATGAACATATTGGCATTCATAATAAAAAGTCAGTATTCGTAATGATTTCAGTTACGTGAATATGATACGTATATAGAGGTTTTTTTTTTACAAATTCAATTCTGTGTATGCATGCACAATTGTAATCAAATTCACAGAGAATAGAGATGATAAGGGCTTCATTAGAAGTTTAAGTTGCACCAAGAGCACTTTCTATCAAGCTTGGGCTCCCTATCAACCAATTGTTAATTAGGATTGCAGAAATCTGTAAAACAATTGAAGCTTGCTAAAACAAAAATAGGAATACAAGCCAAGAAAATGTACACGATATGAAGAAGTTAAAAACAACCTTCTCATTTTTTCTTGTTTTTCTTTGTGACTTGAGGTTTCTTTTTTGCTTTCTTTGGTTGCTTGCCCCCTCCAGTTTTGCCCTTCTTTTGCTCAGCCCCCTAAACAACAAACATGGATCCCAACAACTTAATTTTAACGCAAAACAAAAATATAGATTATTTCTTTAAATTTAAAAAAAAAAAATCATTATGCATACTAATGATTTTTTAGCTTTTCGTTCTGTTTTTCCATTTGTTTCATCCTCAATGGCTTCATTTTGATTGCCTTCAGCAGCCTTTTTGGGCAAATTGTCAAGCTCCTCTTCCGAATCAAATGAAAATCCATCAAGAGTTCCTGAATGGAATATATTCAAGAGAGTAAACATCTTTTACACCTCAAAGAAAAGAAAAAAAAAAAAGGGAGATCTGAAGGAGAAATCAAACCTTCAACCATTGTTTCAGCTTCATAAACATTTGATTGTGGCGTCAATTGGATGAAGTCATTCATGATGGCTTCAATCTGGTGAAAAAACATGGAGGAATAGGTAATTTGAACACATCAACCAAAATGCCTTTTTTTTCTTCGTGTTTATCTTTCCAACCATTTTTATATACAATGCGACATGAAAGTAGAATGCCATGACTCAAGATCAGAACAGCAAGTAAAGGTGAATTAAAGTTTCTTATTGTGCTAC
>NXFB01000183.1:0-10935 GCA_002525835.2 Ipomoea batatas | reverse complement strand
TATTAATATTATAATTACAAAATACAAATATTGCAAATAAATAAAAGTAGCTAGCTAAGCTACATCTGATAACATCTATCCTTATATAACTTTTGTTTTGTTTTGTTTTGTTTTGTTTGTTTGTTTTTTTTTTTTTTTTCCGCTTAGTGAAGCGACTAAACCGAACAAATTTTTAAACGACAAAGTTTAACATGAAAATAACAACTTGGGTTTAGCCTTAACATGTCATGAGTCATTAACAGTTGATCCGTTAAGGTAAATCATATTTCTCGTATATAACTACATGTTTAAATATGTTATCATGTCATGTGGATCCGAAACCAGTTTTGACTAGCAGATGTGTTCATCATTTCAACTTATTTAAAAGTTATGTTTGTGTTTAAAATTATAATAGGTTGTGTTCATGTTTAAATTTACCGTGTTCATGACATAATCACGTTAACTTGTTAACAAACCTCTTTACACAAATTATCAGGACTCAGGTCATATGAAATGTAAGTCGCTTGGTCTAGCTTGTACATCAAATAGTAACTTACTTGTTCTCATGTTGATTAACTAGAAATGATAGAAAAATCATATTATGTTCAAAGAATAGTTAGAAGAAAATGAGATAAATAATATCCTTGGTGTTAATAATGGTTTTGTCACACTACTACAGCTAACAATAAAAATGTATGGAAAAGGACATAAACGTACAGTTGATTGAAAATGAGATAATTTATATGCAATATTTGTATTTTGTAATTATAATATTAATAAATTATATATTTTATAAAATTTATATATTTTAGAACTTTATATAGTAATAAATAAACTTTACATNATATATATATATATATATATATATTTGTGTGTCTTTATTGTGTGTATTTTTATTTATTTATATGTATGAATGTATTGATGCTTAATATTAAAAAAATAAATATATAAATATACACACATGTATATTTGATTATATAAACATATATTTATTTTATATATGTTATTGTGTTAGTATTATTATTATTATTATTATTATTATTATTATTATTATTATTATTATTATTATTATTATTATTATTATTATTATTATATATAAGGATTAGTTAACAAGGGCAAAGTTGGAATGATCCAAGGTAATCTTAGATTACCTAAAAAAACGGGGGTAATCACATTACCTTGAAACATTACCGCCACATCAGCTTTGAGGTAATATAACATTACCAGGTAATCTCATAACTTGAAACAAACAAGGTAATCTCAGATGACCCGAACCAAACGGCCCCTAAGGAGTAAAAGTTTGGGGTCACACTTGTGTGAGATCGTCTCATAGATCCTTATTCGTGAGACGGGTCGGGTCGGGTCAAAACACCATGCAAATATCATACTTATATGTGCAAATGTCATACTTATATGCTCAAATATAACACTAATCAAAATACAATTTTTGTTACTTATAAGAGAAAAAGTAATACATTTTTCATAATAAGTAATGTTGACAAGTGCCCTTTACTTATAAAGGCAAATATAATACTTTTGAGAAAAAAAAAGTAATACAGAGTACTTTTAAATCGAAATGTAAAAATATTGTATTTTCCCTTAAAAGTATTACATTTACCCTTATAAGTAACAAAATTTTTATTCCTGATTAGTATTACATTTGAGTATATAAGTATGACATTTGTGCATATAAGTGTTACATTTGCATCTTGACCCGACCCGACCGGACTCGTATCATGGTGAGACGGTTTCACACAAGTTTTTGCCAAAGTTTGGAGTAAAGTTTTTTTTTTTTTTTGAAAATAAGTTTGGAGTAAAGTTGAGAATACACTTTCCTCTAAATAATGTGAGTAATCCAAAAAGGACGCATGTCCCACACTCATAATGGCATGGAACCCTATTTTAGCATTCTAGGTATCAACCAGTTTGCGGATTTCTTAGCCAACTTGAGCCAAAGCCTCGCCGTGGGAGATATCCATTCTGAACCATCCTCTGGAAGCACTTAACGTGCTACTTCTGCGGGACGCTTCGGGTACCGCTTCTTGTAGACGTCGCTAACTCCCAGGACCTTTGGTCCCTTCCCCTCACCAAAAAAAAATTCTAGGTATAACCAATTTCAAAGTCAATATTATTAAAACTCGTTATATATTTAGAAGAGATAATTTCAAATTTGGTTGAATAATTAGATGTTTCCATAAGGTCAAGATAGCTTTAAAAATGGAATGGTGAATGGAGAATCATCTCACTTAATGCTGATTTTTATTCATTTAATCTTTATTTGACTTTTCCTATTTAACATTTGAAGTTAATATAGGGTGTGTTTGGAAGCCCGGAAAATGACTTCTGGAAGTCATTTTCCGGGCTTCGGGTGTTTGGGAACACCCAGAAAATGTGGTCAACGGAAATTGATTTCCGTTGACCACGGAAATTGATTTCCGTTGACCACGGAAATTACCCTTGTTTTTCAGGAAAATGGTGCTTTACAGTTCACACCAAGGGAGGCCAAGGGAGGGACGGCCCCTTCAGTCCGGCGGACTGGTTTCCGGCCAGAGCCGTCGCCCCCCCCCCCCTTTTTTAATTTTTTTTATTTTAAATTAGTTATATTATAATAAATATTATTATGTTATATATTTTTTATATTTTAAATAAAAGAATAAAATTATATAATTATATATTTCTACTCATTTTCCGGAAAATGAACCAAACACCAAAAGACAGTTTTCCAGAGTACATCCAAACACGGAAAATAACTCATTTTCCGGAAAATAACTCATTTTCCAGAAAACATTTTCCAGAAGTCATTTTCCTGCGTTCCAAACACACCCTAAACTATATTTATAGCCTGTAATACATAAATACAATCGTTATACCCTGCACTACGGTGCACATAACAATGTGCACCACGTACGTAAAACGACGTCGTTTCGGTGTTAGTAGACGCAGACGCGAATGACTCAGGGAATTCATTATCTATAATACACATAATCATTATCTATAATACACAGAACGTTTGCCTAAAATACACAGAATGTTTGCCTAGAATACACAGAATATTGACACAAAATACACAGATGTTAGTGGACGCGAATGGCTCCAGGGAATTCATTATCTATAATACACATAATCATTATATAGAATACACAGAATGTTTGCCTATAATACACAGAATATTGACGCAAAATACACAGAACTCATCCTCCTAACATTCGAATGCACAAACACATCACAACTTGTGTGAATAACATGAATACACATAATATTTACACAAAATACACAGAATTCATCATCCTAAACATTCGAATGCACAAACACATCACAACATGTGTTACTAACATGAAATCACAACATGTGTTACTAACATGAATACACATAACGGTTGCCTATAATACACAGAACGATTGCCTATAATACACAGAATGATTGTCTGGAATACACAGAATATTAACATAAATACAGAGACTGGCTGAAACGGAAAACGTGATTTCCAAAAAAAACGGACGATTAGTTTACAATGCTAAAAACGACGTCGTTTAGGTACGTGGTGCACATTGTTATGTGCACCGTGGTGCACAGTATAATTTGCCACATAAATACATGCCTGTTTAGCCGACATTAATGTTTAGTTCTTCATCATACACAAAAGCCCCCCCTTTTTTTTCTTTTTTCTTTTTCCTTTTTTTTTTTGAGTAACAAGGGAAATCAGTAGCCACGAGGGTGTGCACTAGATAAACCACACCTTGTGGCCCTAACTGGCAAAGGACCTCTTCAGAAAGTTCATCAAATCATTCTATCCCTGATGTTAATGTAGTATAGCCTGTAATACATAAATACATGCCTGCTAGCATACATTAAGGTTTAGTTCATCATACACAAAAGTCTCTTTTTTTTCTTTTTTCTTTGTTCGAGCGACAAGAGAAACCCGTAACCACTACCCGAGAACGTGCATTGGGTAAATCCTATCTTTTGACCCTAGCCGGCAAAGGAACACAAGGAGGTAAACCGACTTATGTTGTCCATAGGTCATAACTGACCGACTCAAACCAAGAGAATAGACTGCTCTAACTGAAAGTCGAACTTGTAACATTATGGTTACCAAGTCAAGAATTTGACCAATTTGGTTGGGGTTTCCCCACACAAAAGCCTCTTTGTTAATATAAGGTATAGTATAGTATACATACTATAAACAATCATATGTGAAAGAGATTGGCAATAGAACTCAAAAAAACAAAAAATGTGAAAGAGATTGGCATTTGGCACCTTCAAATGAATCAATTAGTAAAGAGGGGTGAAATTTAGATGCATCTTTGTATCAGTAGGTGTATAGTTATTTACAGCTTAGAAGTTAAGATTTGGTGTTCATAAATCTGTGTACCTGAACATTGTGTACACAAAGTCACTGCCATCCAAAATCTGCAAGTGCATCCTCAAGAATTCCACCTAAGAGGAGCTTCTCCATGTCAGCCACTACATGCTCGACTTCGTCGTAAGTGAACCCTTTCCTCCAACCCAAATCCCATGCCCCCCCGCTAACTGCTACGTTGCATTGCAGATCTCTCTCGACCAATGCAAAAAGGGTGTCTGCAGAAAGAGTTGCGGTAAGATCCTTGTAGCTTTTTAGAGTTTCTATCCCGTAACAAATTTCAGCCACCAACTTGTCTAGCGAGATATGGACTTGTGACCAAATAGGTTTCTTCGGTAATGTGTCAACAGACAGCGTAATCTGCAACTTTTTGCTCTCGAGTAATTCACTTGCACAATCCAGTAAGAGTTTAGTCTCGGGCGTTTCGCTGTGTGAGCTATCGGGCTTCAACTCTACAGGTTGCCATGCATAAATATCGAAAAGCTCTTCAGCATGACTGAGAAAAGACGTATTGCTTAGGAGCAAATTCTTTGTAGCATTGGCTTCAGGTTTTGATTTGGGCGTGACGCAATACTGATCACATTCCTTACACTCGCTACTGCTCTCACCATGGATGGTTGGAACGGTAGAGGCACAAGAAAAACTTTCAGCTTCGCTATGATATTCTGCAACCAACAAAGCAAATTTGTTATCACACTGGGTGGATACAAATTTCTCCGAGAAAAATCTACTGGAAATGCAATTTCGCCTTTTGGGATAACAACTATACACTAGGCCATGCCAAGCACCTTGTGCTCAGATGGCATGTAGTGACTCTCTCATATGGGATGTTATGAGTTTGAGCCTCAATGGAGTATAGATGAACAGATACTACAATGTAATAGGGTCAGTTGTATTCAAAAAAAAAAAAAAAAAAACTATACACTAGGCCATAATTCTTTTATTCAATTAAAGATGTGGAAAACCCCAATGAAGGCTTTATTTACTAAGCGTTCCACTTGACTTTTTCCACACTAGTACACTAGCAAGGATATGCAAAATGAGTATGTAATTTGGACTAATCAAGAATTTTCACAAAGCTACACTAAGTTGAATCTGTATGCACTAAAATTTTAATTTCCTCGTTGACTTTTATGAATTATGATACAATCATGCTAAGCAACAAATAGAAGAACCATAAGTTTCATGTTTAACATGATACAATTAATATACAATGGATTTTTTTTTAAGAAAAGTATTTTTAGGGTATCATAGATGGGACTGATGTTCAAGGTCTATTAAATCACAATGTACATGAAACGACTCAACGTGAGCTATTATCATTGTGCCAAGGCACAATAACCAGCTTCTGAAATAAATTAATAAGCTTATGTCTAATGCATACTTGCACAAGATAAAAAAAAAAAAAAAATTACTTAGACCACACACTAAAGGTAGATGAACATTGGCGACTTTTATCATTGATGCAAAGTAATGGAACAACCAGCTTACCAATGATGAGAGTCTGGGAAACATCAGATACTTCCTCAAGATGGAGCTTTTCTGACACTTCGTCTTCATTTTCTGTTTTATCGGTCTCTTTCTTGGATTTAAGGTCTATGTGTGCTTTATTGTCTCCCAGATTCTCAACCTGCTTCAACATTAGACATCAGTGTGGACTAACAATAAAGCTGTTATCCAAATAATGATCTGCTATTAAGGACGAAGAGTCGAAGATCTATTCACAAAACAGACTCCAGACTTCAAAACTCAGAGAAATATGGAAAAATAAATTTTAAAAATGGTTGACTATGAAAATAGCTAGGAAACAAGTTCCCTGAAGAAAATATGGTAGAAATTTAAAATGTAGTAGGAAGATGAACTCACAATAGCTACAGAGGAATTTCTTTCGGGCTTGTCAGTTTTTTTCATATACTTGTTATTTCTGGAGTTACGAGACACAGCAGCATGATTTAGAGTAAGATTTGAGGTCGTGCTCTTTTGCTGAGTAACTTGTTTTTGTGATATATTTGGCACAGTCTCCTGTTTCCTAGGCTTGACAGAGGTCATCTTCTCTAAGCCATGCGGTTTAACGGCCTCCCTAAATTTCACATTTTTCATTTCTTCTTTCCTCGTTTTAGGAGCTATCTTTTGAATCTTATCAACCCTTTTCTCAATAACTTCTTTCTTCTCTTGCCCCCTAGGCTTCGCAGGATTGATTGTTTTATTAGAAGATAGTTTTCCCATAATCCTGATCCCACTGTCATTTGAACTTGCTAGTTGTTTAGCCCCTCCTTCACGCGTAGATTTGGTCACTTCAGTTTTTTCTGCTCTCAAGTTTTTCTTGACAGCGACATTAGGAGCTCCTTTTGGCTGCCCGGTGGGTTCAGTTGTGAATTCTTTTCTTTTCCAATTTGTAGGCATATCTTTGGGGTTCACAGAATTTTCCTCACAAGGGTATGTTCTAGAGTGGAGAGCATATTGGGGCTTCATGATCACAATGGGTTCACAATATTGATCAACTTCGTTTTCCAAATCTGAAACAACGGGCTGCTTTGATTCGTTAAAAGGGGAGCTTTTCAGTAGCCCCTTGAATTGCATAGCCCCAATAATTTCGTCTAGAGTTCTTTGCTTTGTATCCATGTTCTCAACAACAATAGGGGGTTTCTTTGCCTTTGGCAAATCAATTTCAAATGCAGGTCTCCTCTGATTGGAAAGCCTGTCTTTCTCCATCTGTTTGTGGGGATGTGAAGGAATTTCCTCAAGACCCATCAGCTTTGCAATCAAATTCGGCGCTTTTGGTTTCAACGGTTGAACCTTTGGAAGAGAGCTGCCAAAAGAAGAAAACATGGACGATTGGCTTGAGCTAGTAGAGGGGAGATCGGGAGATGAAAGCAATTGTCTTCTATCGAAACAACGCTTTTCATAAGAGGATTGGCTTGAGCTAGTGGATGGGAGATCTGGAGAAAAGTCCAGTTCTCTACTTCCAAAACTCGCCTTTTCTGCACCACTATTGGGTGGCATTGGCAACAACTTCTGTCTAGCAAAGCTGTCCCTTATCGCCTCCCTGAGCTCGTCGTAACAATCCCAAGACGAAGCTCCATCAATAGAATGTCTCGGTTTGTGGAACTCCTCCAGTTTGTACTTTTGATCCCCTACAACTCGTTCAGATTTAGTCCTTTCAACACCTTTCCCACTTCTCTCTTTTGTTGGCTTGTTCATCTTTGCCATAAATCCCGACGCCTCCTGCAACTTCTCCAGCATTTCAAGAGACTCCTGCAAATCAAGAGCTCCTTTCAACAAGTCCTTAGCAACCTCCTTCGACTTCCTGTCTAACCCACCTCCCTTCGACCACGAGTCAATCACTCGAGTCAGCTTCTGAGCTCCTTTAGATACCTCCATGAGATGGACAGAACACGACGCATTTAACTCATCTGCAGACCCTTGGCACATCCTTTCTTCGCGTTCTTTCTTCGATGCAGACACGCTCATACCTCCTTCACGAACTGCTCGTTTTACAAGCTTATCATCATCCACCATCTTCGGGAGCTCAGTCTTCGACCTCCTAATCCTATTGCATTCAACTACACCCCTAGGATCATCACAGGTGAGAAATGATCTGTATAACACAGATCTCGGCCTGTCTTGTGGCATGTTCTGTAGTATTTCTATCACACAAATTTCATAGAATCATTCAAAGGTTTATTCAAACTCTGCCCAGTGGATTCACCTCAACATATATATATATATATATCTCACCCAAGCTGTCAAAAGCTTGATGATGTAGACAGACAAAACACAGCTCTTCTTCAGCTTTAAAATACTGAAAAGCATAAAGAAAAATAACAAATTAGCCCCCTTCCAAAAAAGGAAAAAGAACATATACACTTCAAAATTTCCATATACATCAGTTTTGAAAGATTCAAAGAATTTAGTAAGAGTTTATATTTCTGAATCCTAACCAGCTTTCATTTAAACAAACACAAATAGAAACTCAAGAACATTATTAGAAAGATGGAAGAGAGCAATAATGGTGAAATCCAAAGCTAATGGATCTACACACAAAAAGCTTGAGACAGACAAACCCAGAATCATTTGTAAATCAAGAAACAAAAAATGTTCTTCAAAAACAACAATCACTGGATGAATCAAGTACCTGACACGCTTTTTTTGGCTCCTGATGGATAAAAACAGAATCTTTGATCAACCCAATTCTCCTCCTTTCATACTACCTCAAATGCAAATGGATGAAAAAAGGGCTAAAGAATCTATAGACAAGGAAACCCAAATAAAAAATCTTGTACAACACACACTTTCTGCTCACCAAGTAGAAGAAATTAAGAAAAAGACCAACAACGTTTGTAGCATTATTAGTGCCTCACTTTAATTCTCACCTGCATTGCAGCTCTGTTTTTGACTCAGAAACCTCAGATCCATCCCAAAAGAATATATACAATATACAAATCCAAACTAGCATGTGAATCTTGACTTTCCGTTCTCAATCCACTATAATATCTCCATAATTTCAAGAACTAAGACTTTTGACCCCTTTGTTTTTCCTTTCTTTTTGGCTTTTTTTCACTAATATAATCCAGTGCTGTAATATAACGAGGGAATTAATGAAAAAAAAATGTGGGTGGTTGTTACACAAATGATGGCTTGTCTTATGTGGGAAAAGGCAAAAATCTGTCGGAAGCTTTGACGAGGGAAGGTCGGATCACAGATTACACACACAGAACACACTACCTGTGTGCACAGTTGTACAAGGAGGGAGAAAATGCCCGTGAAATCATTAAATATTCCACCATTTTTAAGCTCCTTGGTCCTATCTGGGTGGGAGCTTATTCTCTTGGATTGCTTAATAAATTACTTCACGAGTCAGGCGGTAAATAACCCTTCCTAATGTCTAAATTAAATACTATGCAATTAATAAGAAGAATATTATGCCCGGATGGGATGATGTAGTGGGTGAAGCATGATTCTTGTATAAAAGCGTTACGGATTTGATATTTTGAATTAATCGACTCTACCACAAGTAAAAAACGAACTCCGTCCGTAGAGGTGCAAACGAGCAGAAATCAAATCTAGGCCTGGTTTGAGTTCGATAGAGTTTAGAAGTTTGGGCTCGAGTTCAATTTTTTATAATTTTTATAAGGGACAAGCTTTGGCGATTGGTTCAAATTGATTTAAAGTTTGAACTATATGTGTGTGTGTTGGGTGAGATGACACTATTTAATGAGTTGGCTTGAATTCAAATTTGACCGAAGTCGAATCAAGCTTTGAACGGCTTTACTCGATTGTTTGCATCCTCAGTTGGACGGATGTCTGAAGGGTCAGGGTCAAAACCTTATCATTGAAACGTGACATTAAGTACTATGCAGGTAGAAATAAAGTTATCCATTCGCTAGTAACTAGCTTTAATTTTTTTACGGAGTAACATAGTAATAAACATTTGATCCAAAGTTACGTATGTTTATAATAGAAACGTTAAGAACAAACTCATGCTCTAAGTCAAGGTATATATTTTTGTTTGAAAAAATAAATCACTAGGTAAAATGTTATCTACTAAAAATAGAAATCAATTTGACAATTTTATAATATAAAGGATTTTGTAATTTAGTTAAACCATTTGAATTATAAAATTGCCCAACCACTTTTTTATTTTTAATGCAAAATATTTTTATTGTATGCATATTGTGACAACTTTATTTGCACAATTAGATAAGCCTAGATTTAAAGAGTTAATTAATTAATGTTAATTTTTGTCCTAAGTATCATAGGGGTAAGATACTAAGATGATTGGAGGTAGGACAAATAAAAATAGGGTTTGGTAGGCTTACTTTGTCTTGTTCCTAAACACACTGCACCTTCGTCCATGTAGGCTATGTGTTATAGACACTAGATGTATTGCACAATTTATAGGAAACTAATAATTTTATCTTTGCAAATCTCATTTGGTATGGTGCAATGTGATTATTGGATGTCATCAAATGCTTTCTGCTAATTAGATAGTGAATTATAATGTGCCATGTTAGGCAAAAAATTTACAAAAAATTTACTGTTAGAATGTGTATAGTATTACTTAATTAATTATCTGATCTAATTGATAGCATTAATAAGTACAAGACATATACGCTACACATATAAGGGTAAAAATAAAATGGAAATAAGGAAGGTAGTAGAATGGAGAGTGCTGTATTATTAATGAAGAGTTCTTATTAGTACAATCTAAGATTAATACAAAGGAGCATAGGAGGCTCAACGATGGTTGGGAAGTGTACTGTCTAAGAAATAAGATTTCTCTACTAGTTGAAGTAGATTTTTATTAATAGTGTTAGAGTATGAAGCACATGTTGGGTTCTCCGTTGACGGCTTTGATGTGATCATGACGGCGCAGGATGTGCAGCGTTGGCAACCCAGGTTAGTCATGACACATGTTGATCCTGGAAGTCATGTTCATAGTAGTGAGAGTAGAAGGGACTATTTTATCATCCTTTCTCAGTCTTAGTAACTACTAACTAGGCTTCTCGATCTCAAAACTCAGACTCGGTCCAAGCATGGTCAGCCTCCAACCAAGTCATGAGTATGCGTACTGTATTATCTCATCACTGCCTTTT
>NXFB01000182.1:150126-162546 GCA_002525835.2 Ipomoea batatas | reverse complement strand
CGTGTTAACTAAAAAAGTATTACCCGTTTTATGTGTTACACTCTCACACGAGATTAGAGATGATGATGGGTTGGGGTGGGTTGGGAAAGATTACTCCACCTCCCAATTTGCCTTACACTTTTTCTATTCATCTCACTCTTAACTCGCATTAGGTGAACGTTTTTACAACTCCTCCCGTTCTTGAGTGCTACCACTGCATAGGGATATCTACAACACTCAAACTTAGCTGATGATTGGGTTATAATGGAGTTGAAGTTGTTTAACTTGATTCCTAATCAGTTATTCGGATTTCACATATATTTTTGTCTTGTCGGTCACACCTTCTGAATGAGTTTTAACATTCCAAAACATTCTTTTCTTTTTGGTTGATGATGATCAAATCGGTCTGTTCACTTTATGATGGAATGTACAACTACACCATTTTAGAGACAAAGTTTGAGGGAAGGAATCGAAACTATATAATCTCCCTTGATTTATGCTCAAAAAGTAATACTACACATACTCTCAATTTTACTATATTTTTCATTCATTGGTTATGTGGCGTGTTTTGATTTGTCCCAAAAAAGACCTATAATTTTCATTACTATCTCTCCTTTCTATCAATAAAATCAAAACATGTGGCAGGAGTTTTACTCCAAAAGAATTCATATATCTTTTTTTTGTGTGTTCAAATATTGCTCTGCACGAAAGAAGGAACAAATCCACACGTCACAAATGAAACATAATTGATCAAAATCCACATAAATAATTAAAGAATAACACAATTAAGAATACCCGTTATGGGTTGGATTTTCTAGATTTAATTAGATGAAGAGCATTATTGATCAGTAAATAATACTCCGTATAATGTAGCTATTTTTGTCTGAACAGTATTGATAAGAGGATGTGCACTAATTGATGTATGTAATGCACTAGTTTAGGTGGTAGGAAAAGGAATGAAGAATGATATATATCAAAAAAGAGAGGAAATAAAAGTACTTGAATATAGTTATCATTTTTATATTATACCATAACCATATTAAGTGATGTGAGATATTATTAATGTGATATTACTATGAGACATTATCTGATTATTATGGTAATATATGGCATATTGGCATATATAGCTTTTACCAATAAACACCACTCATTTTCGAATTCAATAACCCTACTATACTATTGGCGTCTTGCTCTTGAAACGGAGTAGGCTGAGTTTTTTGTTGTTCTTTGTTTCTCAACCTGGGGTTCTCCCTTCCCTCTTGTATTCAAAAAAAATAATAATAATAAAAAAAATAACCCTACTATACTATACTTTTGGTTCAAAGATGGGAGAATATTGCAAGAGTGAGGCACTACGCATTTTGACAAGCTTTCAACATTTACCCCGTTTGGTCGTCTTCGATCTCGACTACACCCTTTGGCCATTCTTCTGGTAATTAAACTCCCCCAAACCTTCATATATTATATACTATATGGTGTCATCATATCGTATCTGATCTGGTACAATCATATATGTTTATGTTTTAGCCATATGCGGTGCAAATGTGAAGTGCCAAGATTGTATCCTCAAGTGAAGGGCATTTTATGTGCTCTCAAGGAGGTGGGAATTGGCGTTGGTATTGCCTCAAGATCGCCCACTCCAGACATAGCCAATCATTTTCTCTGCAAGCTGGGGATAAAATCAATAGTTGTAGCAGAGGTGAGGTATATATATATATATATATATATATATGGTTGTGTTTACTTATGATGTTTTTTTACTTTGTGTGTCAGTACTGTGTCTACCAGGAAGTGTTTCCTAGTTGGTCACCCAAGACAGAACATTTCCAGAGGATCCACAGAAGAACAGGATTGCCGTACAATGAAATGTTGTTTTTTGATGATGAAACTAGGAATATAGAAGCGGTAACGGTTCAACTTTTCTCTTTTACCTGTCTAACATCATTAAAGTTTTTGAGTTCGATTCAAAAATGGTTCACCTATAGGTGTTGTGTTCTAAGGCAATCATTAAATTAACAGTTTTTAAAAAAAAATATGATGTGGCTTGCAATTCTGACAAGATTAGCAAGTATTGCAAGTCTTGAAAAGTGGAAAAAAGTACAATATCATGGGTGAAGGGAGAGTCTTTGTTACTTTTTTTTTAATACCATTTTTAATAATTTAAATAATATTAACATTGATGAAAGATAATATTGTGATCTGAAATGTGGACTCACTTCTAAAAGTGAGTTAGAATTGCAGGTATCTACTGAAAATAGTAAATGCATTGCAAATTTGATTATATAATTGGCATTTTGGTTTCACTTTAGGTTCTAAAATGGGCGTGACAAGCATATTGGTGGCTAACAAGGGAGTAGATCTTAGAGCTTTTGGCAAGGACTATCGGTGTTCAGTCAACACAACTGGTTCGCAATTAAGCCGCACTATGTTACACCAATGCCGCCCCATAACCGAATTGTGCACCCAAAACCACTGCCACACGGATGCTGCGAGTTTAAAATGTGTGCATATGCCCTGCAAGTTTAAAAGGCCATTGAGGCACCATCCACACATTTAGCCATTTGTATCAACTTCTTGCAACTGTTGCAATAGGAACGGAAAATAAAATGCATTTACTTAACATTTCTTCAGAGAAATAGAAAATTAGAGAATGGAAATTAGAGTTAATTCCATTTTTGGTTATAGGTGAACATTTCATTTTTAGTCCTTTTTATTATGAACATTTACTTTTGGTCCTATTATTATTGTCGCATAACTATTTTTTGTCATCCATCAGCAAAACAGTTTAAATGTCGTTAAATACAAAAGCATTTTGGTTTTCAATTATGGATTTTTTTTTTAGAAAATAAACATAAAAAAAATTATCTGGCCAATCTACTTTGTATTAAAAAGATCGAAATGTCCTTGTATTTTAACGATTTTGTAGACGAAGGACCAAAAATGATCATGCCACAATAATACTAGGACCAAATGAAGATTTTCTGATAAAAAGGGACTAAAAGCTGACTATCACCAATAAATTTAGAACCAAAAATGGAATTAACTCATTGAAATAATGTTACCTCAATCATTATTGTGTGGACCATATTATCAAATAATGTACATTTAATACACGAATAATGTATTTTTAGTATATTAAAATACACATTGTATCCAAAGAAAGTACATTATTTGAGTACTAAAAGTATATTATTTTCTTTTCAAAAAAAAAGTATATTATTTGTATAATGTACATTCAGTACACGAATAATATACTTTTAATATATTAAAAATGTACTTTTTGTTATGATCCACACAATAATTTGCCATATTACCTTCCTTGCAATTTTTCGAAAATGTAGTTTTATTCCTTGGCCTGTTAGACCTATTTTGGGCTTGGACTCTTTTTGGATGGGCCATTACTAAAAAAAGAAGAATTTTGTATATTTGCGATAGCAGCTCTCAACCACAGCAAATTATACCGCTTACTGCTGATATATGTTTATTTTTAGTATATTACAGGTTTATTTTAGGGTTCTATGTGTTCATGCCTTAAAATAAATTTGTAGTGCACTAATAATGAATTTGTATCAAAATATAATGAATTTATAAAAAATGAACCTGTAGTATACTAAAAATGAATCTCTATATACTCATCCACCTTTCAATGTGGCCTGTACCATAATGGTATAATAATTGCTCAGATCCTTTATATCAGTATATGCTTGTGAACATGCATACATTATATATGTGGGTGTATTATATAATTTTGAGAAATAATTTCGCACACCTAATGTTGTTGTGGTTAATATATTTAAAAGGGTTAATCACCTATTTGGTCCCTCAATTATTCGCGAAATATCAATGTTGTATCTTAATTCCGTAATCATCAATTTGACCCTCGAAATAAAATAAGATTGGTTTAATTGACCCTTCCGGCCGTATTCCGTCTAACTGCCGGTGAACAACTAGTTTTAACAAGGGTAATTTGGTCATTTGAGTCTTCAACCCTCCCTCCCTCCCCACCTCCATCACCATCCTCTCTCTCTCCCATTGATACTTACACAGAGGCTCCCAAACACATTCAGACCCACATAGCTGCCTCCAAAACCTCAAACAACTACCCAAGGAACACACTCCTCGTACCTAATTGAGAAAATCCCGCACAAAAGTAAATCAAAATAATTCACAGCTCACAGACAGCAGAAAATAAAAATGGAAAATGATTTCAAGAATTCGAAAAGAAATAGAATCTCTAGAGATGAAGCTATTTTGAGGGCGATGTCGTCTGGGAGTGAACTGTGAATTGATGGTTGTGGATTCATGGTTCATAGTTGAGATGGAAGCTCAGTATTTTTTTTTTCTTGATCGAAAGATTCTTTTACTTTTTTTTTTTGGGCGAAAAAAGAAAAGAAGAGAAATGGGTTTTGTGTCCTTTGGAAGGTTGGAGATATTTTGGGAGAAGTTTTTCTAGATTCTAGAGTAGCTGACTTGCGGCGCGCCTGATGTCCTCTGTCTATCTCTGCAGTTTCAATATGTTCTTCAATCTCAATCTGTTCTTCGTCTTAGGTTGTGCCTAGATTCTAAAGTCAATTTGCAATTCGCGAAGCAGAAAGGTAAACACGGTAGCAGCCAAAGGCTATTTGGGTTCATTTTTGGATCACAAAAGTGAGTACAGTTGATGGAGATAATCTGGACGGAGTCATTCAGCAGCTTGCTTCGCCGGAAAACCATTTCTCCACCTGGTCATCAGAAACAAGCGGTGGCGACGGCGGCAAAGATTAGGCATTTCTTTTTTGTTGATGGAGATCGGAGCTACCACGATGTGGGTTGGCGGCGAGAAGCGAAGAAGGAGAATGAGTTCTGGCCACAAAAGCAACCACGACATCTCGCGCACAAATACAAAATCACAGCCTTTAATTTCGCTTTCCTCTGTTTCTGGTTAAGGGAATCCGATCCCCCACCCCCTGAATTGAATTTATATATAATTTACTACTGGTTTGGAGAACTTTCGGATAGATAGAAATTTGAATAATGGCTCACCCCCAGTTGTTGAAATATAGTGTGTCGTCATTTTCGATTTCCCAGTTGAGTTCTCATACAAAATTGACGTGCAATTGCTCGGATTTCAGCTCGGGGATAATAAGACATAGAAGAAGGAGAAGAAATTTTCCGTTTCAAAGCAAGCGGAATCGGAGCTTTCACGGGAATACGGCCAGAAGGGTTTAATTGACCAATCTTATTTTATTTCAGGAGTCAAATTGATGATTACGGAGTTAAGGGACAATATTGACAGTTCGCGAATAATTGAGAGACCAAATAGGTGATTAACCCTATTTAAAATTTGTGAATAGGTACAACCAAACTAATTTAAGGATACACAATTACACTTTAAACATAATAAAAAATTTACATCAAATATTAGTCCGTTATGTGGATGGAACTAGTACGTGTGTCTAAAGTTTCATTAGAGGTTTGACAATTTTGAAATGCAATTCAAATAGCCAACGTTAGATCTCTTTTGTGAAAAATTGTTAATAACCTAGAATTAATTAGATTAATTTTTGTTGAGATTTATTCACCAATCACCAGATACAACATATATGGGTTAAACTCTATATTTTCTATACTTGAGAAGTGGGTTTAGTGTTGGTAATAAATCTTTAAACTATCAAAATGGACTAAGCAATAGATAAATGGAGAAAGATTATTAAAAAAAAAAAAAAAAAACCATCAATCAAAGCTTCTCTTATATTGGAAATGGATAGACAAATATATATTTTACAAGAGAATATAAAATATCGAATGTGTGCCTAAAGTAAAGCTTGTTTTATGACTCTAACTTTCAAATAATTACAATGAAGTAAAGTAATCTAGATTGTTCATAGTTAATACACTCAAATCAAGATTGCTAATAGGCAGCTCTCACAAAAAAACCAAACTGCTTATCAAGTATTCAATTCAATTGTCCGATTAACTTGACTGGTGATTGCTCCAGCTAGGACAACTCTGCAGCTATCATCAAGTGCAGTGGCAACCTGAGCCTGAGGTGAAAATCACAGTTAAACAAACCTTTATTTGAATATTTTTTTTAGTCCAGGAGAGGAGAATATATAAGATAATATTAAACTTGTCAAATTAATGACAATTTTACTCATTTAAAAAAGATAACAATCATTTTTTTTTTTTAAATACTCATGATTCTATGTTTGATCTTGTGCCACATCCACATTGCACTTAACCCGGTTAGGCGGTGGTGGAATCCAGACTGCTTCACTCGAACTGACTCCAGCAGTAACATCTCCCCTACTATATACCGAATGCCAAAGGTCACACAACCGCGCAGCGTGATTTAAAAGATTAGCAACACACAAAGCCTTACCCTTCCAGATCACATCGTTCCTGGCAGACCATACTAGCCAAAGCTTTGCTGCTACGTAAATCGCCTCCTTCACACTCGGACTGCACAAACAACCATTTACAAGCTGGATTAAACCATCATGATGTGAAATGGAAGAGTCTTGCCAAACCTGAGCTATAGCCGGGCATGAACAAAACAAATGGTCCATTGTCTCCATATCAACAGAGTAGAACGGACACCCGCCCCCAGCCCACACATGTCTAGTTCTTAACGTTTCACGAACCGGTAGAACATACCTCATGCACCTCCAAAGGAAATTCTTGACTTTTGGGGGAACCGGCAGCTCCCATAGCTTTCTCCATTCAACAAACTGCAATTGTGGATCTGCATGCGTAAAATTCGGTGTCAGAAGCTTGTAACCTTGTCGAACAGAATAAACACCACGTATATCACCTTGCCAACGCCACACATCGTGCGAATCGGGCGAGACTGGGGTGGCTAGTATCCTGGGTACATCCGAAGGCTCGAAAAGATCGTTAATAATATCCTCATCCCAGGAACCTGCTTGATTCATTAACCCATTGACCTTCGCTTGTGCAAGAGATGTAATGCATGGAGTGTGAAGTTTCGGATCATTTGAATCCGCAAGCCATGGCGTGCCCCAAATCAGAGAGTCCAAACCATTCCCAATCTGTCGCACTACCCCCGTCTTTAGTAATGTTTGGCCTGCCAATATGCTCCGCCAAATATAACTTGGGTTAGAGCCGAGCTTAGCATCCAAAAAGTTTGTGTTGGAGTAATACTTTGCACGCAAGAGCCTACTAACTAAAGAATCTGGATTAGAGAGCAGCCGCCATCCTTGCTTAGCCAGGAGAGCGACATTAAACTCATGGATCTTTTTATAGCCCAGACCACCGTAATGTTTTGGGGTGCACAACCTATCCCAGCTTAACCAATGGATTCCACCGCTGGCTGAGCCCCCTCCTGCCCACCAAAACCGATTCATTAACTTCTCAAGGCGATCACAGACTGACTTGGGCAGTAGGTAAATGGACATGGCAAAGATTTGGGAGGGCCTGCGCTACGCACTTCAGAAGAATCTCTTTTCCAGCCCTGGAGATAAATCTATAACGCCATGAATCAAGCCTTTCTTTCAGTTTCTGCTCCAAAAATCGGAACGTAGCAGTCTTGTTACGTCCCAAAAAAGAAGGCAGACCAAGATATTTGCCCAAATCAGTAGAAATACGCACATTCAGGAGTGTCGCTACAACCTCCCTCGATTCAGTTGACGTGCTAGGGCTGAACATGATATTGGACTTCCCATAATTTATTGCCTATCCTGAAGCACCACAGTACATGTCGAGAGCATTCTTGATTGCCTGAGTCTCCCTTAGATTGGCCTTAAAGAAAAGAAGGGTATCATCGGCAAAAAGAAGATGTGAAACGGGTGGGGCACCTCTCGCAACTTTAACACCATGGATATCTCCTCGAGCCTCTGCCAGCTGAAGCAACAACGAGAGACCCTCCAAACATATAATGAACAGATATGGCGAGAGAGGATCGCCTTACCTAATGCCCCTAGTCGGTACTACAGTACTCACCGACTCACCGTTAACCGTCACATTGTAGCGAATCGTAGTGACACACATCAACAAAAGTTGGATCCAATCTTGGTGAAAACCCAGTGCAGCTAACATACCCTCCAAAAACGACAATTCCATTCTATCGTAAGCCTTGGCCATGTCAAGCTTCAACGCCGCCCAGCCATCTACACCCTGACGCGATCGTTTTAGATAATGCCCAATTTCTCCAGCCACGATGATATTATCCGACAGCAGCCTGTTTTTCACAAACGCACTTTGGCTAGGAGAGATAATGACATCGAGTACTTCCTTCATGCGATTAGCCACCACTTTAGCGATCACTTTATAGGCTACGTTACAAAGCGCTATGGGACGCAAATCAGCCACTGTATCCGGCACCTTCTTCTTTGGAATAAGAACAATGTTCGTGTCATTAAGGCCTTGTGGCATGGAGCACGTATTTAGGCAATTTAGAACAAAGCAAGATAGATCATGCCCCACCACAGACCAGAAACGCTGATAGAAGGCCGGAGTCATGCCATCCGGCCCAGGTGATTTCTCTGGGGCCATCTCGAAAACAGCTAGCTTGACTTCCTCATGAGTGAAAGGCCTCAGCAGCCCTGTATTCATATCATTCGAAACACGGGCTTGCACATTATGGAAAAAATTCACGCTAGTGGTTGCTGTTTTAAAGATTTGAGTATAGTAGCGTAGCACCTCAGCATCAAGGGCATGCCCTTCTACCCAGTTACCATCATGATCCTTTAATTTCATCAAACGATTCTGACGTCTCCTCGCCGTGGCCGCTCTATGAAAATACTTTGTATTACTATCGCCCTCCTTCAGCCACAACTGCTTGGATCATTGACGCCAAAAGGTTTCCTCCTGAGCAAGGAGAACTAACAGCTCCGATTCCAGACTGGTATATGCAGACATGGCCCCTGGTGACCGATCTTCCCGAAGAGTACTCAACTTGTTGCGAAGAAGTGAAATTCGGTGACCAAATTTGGTAAAGTGAGCCCCTCCCCACCTCCACAACTGTTGACCACAGCCCAGAATGCGGTGTTGAAACGGCTGACCGGCACTAAGCCCCCAAGCACGCTCAACAACTGCCATGCAGCCTTCATCGTATAGCCATGCAGATTCAAATATAAACTTACGTGTTACTGGCCGCGTCGGGTGGGACTCCACGTCAAGGTGAATAGCATTATGGTCCGAGGTTAACGTAAGAAAATTATGCACTATCGCATCCTCGAAAAGCTCCGACCACTGTGACGTGGCCACAACCCTGTCGAGCCGCTCCTCCACCCATGCATCCGAGCCCCGGCCTCGTTCCCATGTAAACCGATTACCAACCATACCCAAATCCATGAGCCGACAGTCCTGTAAAGCATCTGTGAAACCCTGAATTAGGTTATTGGGATGCAGATGCGGACCTCTCTTCTCAGACTGACAAGTTAAGTCATTGAAATCCCCGAGCACCACCCAAGGCAAAGTGGACCGATCTCGAAGCTGGCGAAGTAAATCCCAAGACTCAACGCGTCTTGCTCGTTCCGGGAACCCATAGTAACACGTCAATCGGTAGCTTGCCATATTCGGTAAAGAAACTTGCACATCAATAAAATTGGGGGCATAACCAAGGACCGTCGCTACATCCTTATCACGCCAGAACAAAGCAAGCCCACCTCCCAAACCTGTTCGCTTAACACATAACAAACCTTCGAAACCCAATCTAACACGTAAAAATTCCACCGTCTCCTCTCTAGCTTTAGTTTCCATTAAGAAGACGAACATGGGGCGTTGTTTGGACACTAAGCCCAATAGTTCACGAACTGTACGAGGACTCCCCAACCCTCGACAGTTCTAGCTGATGATACTCATTGTGATGGGCGGGTCTGGACTCCAGAACCCGCCGTAAGCATGTTTTTTGACACTTCTGACATCACAACATCACTACCTCCACTCCCCCGTCTCCTGCCTCCAGTTACCACTGCTTCCCGTCGGCGCTTCGACACAGCCACCACCTCCTCCTCACCATCCTTTTGATCCAACGTTACCATCGCTGCAGAGGCGTCACTACGGGCATCAGTTACTGATGTAACCCCCTCACCTGAACGAGGCTCTCCTCCTACCGGTACCAACCAGCTCTCCCCAATAGCACGTGGCCCCCGCCGAGATCCCGCACGCAACTCTGGCCCAAACGGATACTGCTCCACAGAGCCACCCGCCTCCCTAGCCTTCAAGCAGAATTTGTAAGTGTGGCCCATCATCCCATAGAAAAAACAAAATCCATGCAGCCGCTCATACTTGAAAGAGACCCAACACCATGTTTTATCCCGTTTGAGCAATTTCATACGGCGCTTAATTGGTTTGTGCACCGGCATAGCCACCCGAATTCGATAGAAATCGAGCCATGGTGCCCCAGCGAACCGATCATCCCCTTTCACATAAGTCTCAAGATAATTGCCAATCTGCTCAAGTATCGTCGAAGAGGTGTAGCCATAGGGAAGATCATGGAGTTGAACCCACATGTCAACTGAGTCCAAAGGCACATTAACAGGCAGTACCCCATCCTTCACCAGTCGACAGACCAACGTACAATTCTCGAACGACCAAGGCCCTTCATCGATGACGTAGTGCATATCCGAGGCGTGAAAGAAAACAAACATAAAGAGATTCGGTTGCAGCTCCGTCACCTGAACCCCCTTGACAGGCTTCCAGACCGACGCCATAACTTGCCTCATGTATTCCAATTTCACAAGCTTCGCAGTCAGAAACCTTCCCACAAGTGGCCAGGTCTCAACCGCCGCAACACCGTCAGGCGCTGCTTCCGTAGCCGCCGGCTCAAAAGCCTCCTCTTCATCTTCGAGCACCATATCAGCCCAGCGTGCAGTTACCGCAGCCACCCCTTCGTTCGTCACCGTAGTCGCCATGCAAAGCTATTGACCAAGAAAACAAAGAAAAGACCGGAAGAAAGCCGGAAGAAAACAAGGAAAAAACGGCACAAACCCTAGATGAAAACCTAGGAAAAAGGCGGAACCCTAGACAGTGCTAGAGAGAGAATCCACACTATATAATATTATAATAGTTGGGATAACAATCAAATTTAATATTCAATAATAAATAAATTAAATAACACCATATAGTTTAGGTACTTAGCATTTGACTGACTCAAATGTGAATTTATGTGATGCTGATTGGGCCAAAATTTTCAAAACTCGTGACCCCTCCCATAGTCCCACCTGCCTGAGGATAAAAAGTATGTGATGTAAGACAAAGACTTCACACCATCACCCCCCACTAATATTGTCCTATTATCCACATATCTCCCAGGAATCTCTACAGCAATCATAAAGCATCTCCAATTTGTGATTTTTTTCTTTTCTTTTTTGATTTTTTTTTCAGACTAAAAAACTAATATGGGGCTTTAACAAAGGGGGTTTATCATCGGGATAAGAAAATCTCAAGAGACCAAATATCTAAAACTCATGTAATCATAAAAAATATCTAGAACCAAGGAGCTAACAAGAACATTTCTCTCAAATTTAAATATTAAATTAGTGAATTAAGTTTGTACATACAGCTGACGGGAACTCTCAAATTTCAACCACCCATAATAAACCATGATCGTGAATTCATTAATTTACCCTTAATAAATTTGAATAATTTATAAATCAAATCATATATTCAAGTAAGCTAGCTAGTATATGATAATTAATTGTGAGTCTCAGTTGTGCATGTCTGCATCAAACACAAATCAAAGAACAACGATATATGGGTTTAATTTGTTGGTTGGAATCTTACATGCACGTCTTCGTATAGTTATGAGTCAATCCCAATCAAAACTAATTAATGAATGCAAAATATTATAACGCTTGTTAAAAGTATATATCATTTGATACAGTATATTGGGATGATGATCAAACACACCCACCAACTACGGAACAGTAATTAAACTTTTAACCATTAAAAAGCTTCACAAACGTATCCTAATACAAGACTCTAACTCAATAGTAGATGCTCGATATCAATTTAAGTATCACTCCACAATCTCTTGTGAAGTTGATGCATGTGGGTTGTACCATTGCCCACCTCTTGAGAAGCTGGCGTTTGCGACAATCCACTCTAAACAGCTCACCCTTCAAACTCGTCTCCTCTTAAATGGCTTCACTCCGGACCTTATCTCATTAAATCTAATTTATATAACAATTATAAATAATAAAGGGATCCGGATTTATAGAAAGTAATCCCAATGGTATGTCAACCGTGGGAAATTCAAGTCGTGTATATGAAACACATTTTTTATTTAAAACCAATTCGTTACCTCCCCAGTGTGTTGGAAGCGTTGTAGCGTCAGTCTCTCATGATAAAATGAATTACAACACTAGTTTTAGCACTCAAAAATAATTCTTTACGAACTAGATCAGAACAACTACATGTGAGCACTTCGTAAATTTACAAGTGCTTGAAGAAATTTTCCAAAGAAGAAAGCTAAGAAGGATTTTCGAGAGAGGGATC
>NXFB01000182.1:62205-85215 GCA_002525835.2 Ipomoea batatas | reverse complement strand
CTTGAAAAAATATTTGCTATCCCCGCCACTGCTTGCGAAACCAGAGGCGGGTGAAACCTTACTCTTATACCTGGGTATATCACAGGGTGCGATCAACTCCGTGTTGGTCAAAGAGGAAGGAGGGACTCAGCGTCCCATTTACTATGTGAGCAAGGCCTTGCACGATGCAGAACTACGGTACACTGCCGTGGAGAAAACAATGTTTGCTGCGGTCACCGCCTCTAAAAGGTTGGCCCATTACTTCCAAGCTCATCCCATCCATGTACTCTCACACCAACCATTGGGGAGTTTCTTACGGAACACTAACTCTGCTAGGATGGCGAGATGGGCCTTGCACCTCAGCCTGTTCGACATTGAATTCAAACCAAGGCCCGCCATCAAAGGTCAAGCTCTTACAGACTTCATAGTGGAATGCACAGCCCGAGAGGTGACGGAGCAGGTGGAAAATGAAGATGGGGGATGGTGGACCTTGTCTACGGATGGCTCATCCAACAGTAAAGGTTGCGGTGGTGGAGTAGTGCTCATCACTCCGGAAGGATTCCGCGCTTACTATGCAATCAGGTTCCACTTCAAGTTATCTAACAATGAGGCAGAGTATGAGGCCCTCCTCAACGGACTGCGGTAAGCAGCAGGACTACGAGCAGAAAAAGTTCGCATCCGGTGTGATTCCAAGTTAGTGGTCGGCCAGGTGACGGGGGAGTACGAAGGCAATGAAGGGAACATGCAAAGATACAAGGACACAGTGCTGCGAACCTTGCGAGAATTCGAGGGGTATGAAATTCACCAAGTACCTCGAGAACAGAATGCTGACGCTGACATGTTCTCCAAGCTGAGCACTGGGATCCCTGGCTACATTCATAAGATTGCTCGGGTTGAGGATTTGGAGACATCCAGCATCGATATCTCATGGGTCTGCCCCGTGCAATCCAGAGAGCCATGTTGGATTGACCACATCACAAAGTACAATAAGGAAGGCACTTTACCAGTGGACGAGCAAGATGCAAAGCTAACAAGGTTGCGGGCACCCAGCTACGTGATATTGGAAGACAAGTTGTATTAACGATCCTAAAATGGCACACTCTTGAAGTGTGTGTACCCTGACAAAGCAGAGCTGATGATGAGAGAAGTCCACGAAGGAGTGTGCTCCGCGCATCAAGGAGCATACACCATAGCTCGACGCATCATGCTGCAAGGTTTCTTCTGGCCAAAGATGTTGAAGGATTGCGCAGAATACGCCAAGCGATGCCCTAAGTGTCAAGAGTTCCAGACATTGCCAGGACGACCCGCAACCAACTACACTCCGGTGAGCACAGCAATTCCATTCTTGAGATGGGGAATAGACTTGGTAGGAGCCCTTCCCACGGGCTCGGGAAGCCGGAAGTACATTATCGTAGCCATTGACTACTTCACAAAATGGGTGGAAGCTGAACCGCTGGCTAGTATCACAGCAGCCAGGTGTAAAAAGTTCGTGGAGAAGAACATACTGTGCCGCTTCGGCATCCCCATCCAAGTAATCACGGACAACGGACGTCAATTCGAAGGCAGAGAGTTTTCAGACTTTTTAACGGAATGGGGCATCAAGCATAGTCGGGTGGCGGTATCATAGCCACAGGCAAATGGTCAGGTAGAGAATGCCAATAGAACCATCCTTGATGGTTTGAAGAGGAAATTTGAAGCAGCTGGCAGGGCATGGGTTGAAGAACTGGACAGCATCCTTTGGATCTATCGCACAACCCCAAGGAGGGCTACTGGTTAAACTCCTTTCGCATTGAGTTACGGGTTCGAAGCTCGAGCTCCAGCAGAGGTGATGATACCAAGTAGAAGGATGGAAGAGTTCGAGGCAGAGCAAAATGAGATCCAGCAGGGAACCGATCTCAATTTCATAGATGAGAGGCAAGAAGCTACGTTCTGTAGGATGGAAAACTACAACAGGCAGTTGAAGTCCTATCATGACGCCAAAGCTAAACCCAGGTACTTTCAAGTAGGTGATTATGTTTTGAGAAGAAGGGAAGCCAGTCAACCCTTGAAAGGAGGCAAGTTCGCGAAAAAATGGGAGGGTCCGTACATCATTGACGAAGTGATTCGCCCAGGAACTTACAAGTTGACGACAGTAGGTGGCAGGTTGATTGATAGGATATGGAATTCAGAACACTTAACAAAATTTTATCATTAGGAAGTCAAGTCCTGGTCTGTCCAGGTTGTCTTGGTCCGTCCATAGTGTTGGTCCGTCCAACCAAGATGAATAAAATTCTATGTTTTTTAAAGAGGGGCATCATATAAGTTGAAGAAAAAAAATATTTATCGAGGTCCCACCTCGGCACAACGCCGAGGTCCCACCTCGGCCCAAGTGCCGAGGCTTCGCCTCGACACAACGTCGAGGTCCCACCTCGGCATAACGCCGAGGTGAAACCTCGGCCCAGTGCCGAGGGCAAAAAAAAATTAAAAAAATAAAAAAATACAAGAAGATAATTCGAAAAAACAAAACAAGTGTTCAAAACAACTCGAATTCAGTATTCAAAAAACAATACAAGTGTTCAACGCACGAATAACTGCGAAACTAGTATTCAAAAAACAGTTCGAATAACGAAAGATAAATCAGATATGCTAAGCATCCTTCGTAGTAGTGGTGGGATCATCAGCAGCGTCCTGGGCAGCGGTGTTGGTGTTGTCAGGACGATCAGACACTCCCGCATCATCGGCATCAACAGGGGATATGTCGTACTCCTCAGACTCAAGGTCGGGATTCTCTATAAACTGAGGCAAGCCCACAGCATCCGGATCAAAATTAGGATTCTTTTCCTTAAGCACCGGATAAATCTGTTGCTGCTTGGTGAACATTCCAAGGTCGAATGCTAGCTGAGTCTATGCCTCGAGTGCAGCCCGACCAGCCGCGGACGCAGAAAACTCCTCTATAGCTTCTGGAGTGCTCATGAACTCCCGGACGTCATCCTTGAACTCAGATGACTGCTTGTACGTCTCTCGTGCCTTTTCCAGCTTGGTAACAGTAGCACGAGTCTCCTTGTGCCCCTTTCGCTCATCCTTCAGCTTCTGCTCTAACTTTGAGTAATCAGTTTTCAGCGTTTTGATCTCTTCCCTCAGTTCCTTCAACTCGGCATCCTGCAGCAGTTGGTCTTCTGCGAGTTTGTTCCTCTGCGAAAGAGAATCGCAGAGCATAGCTTCGTACTGCGAATGAAGACTGTCCCCTATCAACACAGGCTCCATCGCCATTTTGCAATATTGCTCCCGTAGCGTAGCCAAACCCTGATCTTCAAGAATTTCTGCATCTCTTGGGGTGATGAGGCTACGAACAAGCTCGGGGGCGTCAATAGTACCTTCTAAGAAGGATTTCCCGGGGAGCACATCCATACCGAGTCGGACCAAGTTGGTTCGAATGCGTGGAACTGGCAAGGCTTCCCCTTGCTCGGGGGGCTGGGCAGACAATCCCTCGGGCAAGGGATCCACATCCGAAGTTGGAGCCGGGGGCTGAATTGAAGATCCTGGCTGAGTTGAAGATCTTGTTCGCGGAAGCGTCAGGTTACAAGCTCCTCCACCAGATGTGGAGGCTTGACTCTTCTTCCCTTTTTTGTAAGTTTTGCTTCTCTTGGAAGGATACTGCCCGCTTTGCGACAAGTACCGAGCAGCTGTTGACGATATAGCACCTTTCGACGACATAGCACCTGCAAACAATTTCAAGTTATGACAAACAGTTACAAGAAAACAGCATGCAAGAAATAGCTAAACACCGAGAGGGGTACCAGGTACGTCAAGGGCAGCTGGCTGGATCCTCCTAAACCCCAAATCCTGAAGCCACCACTCAGAAGTACTCTCGACAACCTGAAAAGGTCCACCCTTCAGAAGTTTCTTGACCTTCTTAAGCATATTTGGACTCTCGTCTAAAGTTGGATGGCATCTAACTTGGGTACCCCACGCGACAGCAAAAGGAGAAGGGATACCTAGGGAGACGAAGAAGAACCTAGACTTCCAGTCCTTGTTGAAGGAGGGACGATCATCGAAAAGCGGCTTATGGGGCATAGAAGAGATACACACGAAACCCTTACCCTCTCTAGGTGACCTTATGACTCTAAACAACGACTGGAAGAGACCTAAGGAGGGTTTCATCCATTTTTGGCGGCACACAGAAAGAAACCCTGCGATAACCTGGTGACCGTTTGGGGCAAGCTGACCTGGGGCTATTTCATAAAATTCAGAAACTCGATCAGGAAAGGGTGAAGGGGAAACCTAAGTCCTACCTGCACGGACAACAAGTGAACACCAAAGAAGGAGGGCTCCGGGGGTTCCATGATGCTAACATCATGCCCAGGGATGACAACTATAACATTCCCACACACTAGACCTTGGATATCTTCTAAATCGCCAGGTTTTAGATAGCGATACGTATTCTCGATAAGTGAACTATATATGGGGTAATACGAGATCTAGCGCCTCTTCCTTTTACGACTAACAGAAGGGGCAAGAGGATCAAGATCTACGGTGTCTTCTTCGGAAGGAGAGGAAGAGAGAGAGGAGGTGTCTTCAGGGTTATCACCATAGGCCAATGCCTCGGTGTCACCACCATAGGTCAATGTATCTTCACCATCATAAGATGAAGATTCATTGTCAGAAGACTCCGTGCACGAATTTGAATCCATAATAGAGGAACTAACCTGGTTATTGGTAGGCACGATCACCAACCTATCAGCAAAACAGAAAGAAAAACGAAAAACAAAACAAACTTGTCAGTTCAACACAAGCAAGCCCTGAGCTTAAAAAAGAAAAAGAAAAAAAAAGAAGATACCGCGACCTCGGCGCGGACCGAGGTCACGTATCGCGTGACTTCGGCGCTCGACCTCGGCCCCGTGCCGAAGTCACCTCGGCACGGTGCCGAGGTCACCTCGGCACGGTGCCGAGGCGGGGGTGCGTAAAAAAAAAAAACTTACCAGGATAGTTGGAAGCAAGAATGCAATCAGTACGAAAGACAGGGAAGGGTTGATTACAAAAGAAGAAGAAGGGTTTTTATACAAAACCCTAGGGTTTTGTATAAGGAAACCAATATTCCTAGTATCAATGGGATTTCCTGAAACAATCTTGGCATATATTTTTCAAGATTTTAAGGATTCCCTAAGTATGCTGTGATAGTTCGTATCTTGAATTATTCCGGATAATTAAGGAGAAGAAACCACGGCCCAGTGCCAAGGTCGACAACGAAAAAAAAAAAAACGATACAAACTAGTTTGAAGTAAACAAGTAAACGTTTTATTCCAATAAAAGTCATCACGCACTATTACATTTCAAACTACTGACTCCTACTCAAGCATCTAGGTCTTCGAGGACTTCGAGGACTTGGGATACTCCACTGCCAAAGGAAGCTCATCATCAGGCACAAGGATGATGGCCATACTTTCTTCCACGGGAACTTGTTTCGGTTGCTTCACGGCTTCCTTCTCTTCTTCTCCATCTGACGGAAGGGTTAGTAGATCCTCAACGGTATCCCCAACTTCGTGCCCACGCTCCTTCCTCTGCTTCAACTTCTCACGTCTGGCCAGCTCCATCAAACGGAACGATCGGCGCCTCTTCGTTCCCGCACTTGTTTCAGCAGCACTTGCTCTCTTTGGACTCATGATGAACCCAGCTGAGCTAACGTAATGAGGAGAGGTGAAAAACACAGATTTTGAGAGAGTCCTTATATACATACGAAGCCGGCCCATACAAAGAAACAAAATCGCAGGGAGATTAGGAAATATTCCACAAATATGTGAAGTTTCCTTCCGGTAAAATTTCCTTCCAGAATTCAACATACCAAATCTTCTTCCACAAGTTCCAAGGCCGATCCATTCAAACACCGGCTGATACTCTCTAACTACCTCAGCCATTCTCGCTAGCTAGGGAGTGGGGGGCTGGTGACAGGGTAATTGGGTACCTGACCCGGAACCATTGTCATAACCAAGACAGTTGCCGTTCAAACTACCAAGACACCTCACTCCTCGGCATCAATACGCAACGGTCCAACTCCTCAGCATTGATGGCCAACGTTCAGCTCCTCGGCATTGATGACCGTTCAGCTCCTCAGCATTCAACACCTTAGGTATTGATGTCCAACGTTCAACTCTTCATCAATGCTCCGTTACTAAGCTGAAAAGAATAAAAGGACTCACAACCACATAGTGAGGGACACTTCTTACGACACTTCTTACTAGACAAAGCAACACTGAACTCTATTGTACACTGTGCACTGCACTCAAATACTCAACATTGTATTCAAATACTCATTCAAATAATATACCGGTAACACATTATTACCGTCAATATGGTAATACAATTCATAATAAAATATATTCTTCCCTACTTTCCTATTCGTAATACAATTCTAGATTAAAATTACTAATCGTAATAATAGATTACATATATTTCCTGTAACGTAATCTATACTATTAATAAAAACAAAATGCTCAATTTTAACTTTCCGCCCACAACACTATTATACCTAAGGTTTGCGTAATATTATAAAATATTATAATACAATTCATATTCGTACTACAATTGTATATTAAAATATGGTAATACAATTCTTAATTAAATATATTCTTCCCTGCTTTCCTATTCGTAATGTAATTCTAGATTAAAATTACTAATCGTAATAATAGAGTACATATATTTCCCTGCAATGCAATCTATACTTCTATACTATTAATAAAAACAAAATCCTCAATTTTAACTTCCCGCCCATAACACTCCTATAATTTTAAGATTTGCGTAATATTGTAAAATATGATAATACAATTCCTAATAAAATATATTATTTCCTATTGTATTATTAAAATTACTAATCGTAATAATACTTTTGCAAACCAACTTTATGAACGACATCCATGCCTGATTTGATTTGCATCCCCCCTATACACGAGAGAAAGCCTCTACACTATACAATTCAATAAGCCTTAGAAAGACTATTGTATAAGTAGTGATGTAAAACCACTTTCCAAACCAATGTGAGACAAAAGGTACTTGAAAGCTTTTTCTCTCCATTTTTCTAACTCAAATGGGTCAAATTTGAGAACCAATTTCTCATTCATCCATTATCCATTTTGAGCGTACAATATATCAATTTCTTCGTCTAACTACGAAGAACCTGAATCCACTTTGACCCGACCCAAATTGAAAGTGGACCTCACATATATTTGTACCACAATATAGCCACTAAAATGCTATTTTATGCTATTTTTTCCAAAAGTTATTTGTCCAGAGAATATCAACGCTCTACGGTCAACCAACAATCACTCAAGTGATTATCTCATTACTCTCCCAGGTGAATTTTTCTCTAATATAGTTATACTTACTGAATATCAAAATATAAGTGTACCTCAAGATCTTGCAATAACTAACCGACAAGTAATTAAATTAATGATATATAATGCAATGTAAATTATCTACATATTGAATTTATACACTTATTTTAGAACACTGAATTTTTGTGATATTTGTTGCATGCAATGAATACTCATACTATAGTTTATTTGTCGATTCTAATATGTTATAAATCGTAATATCATAAGAAACAGATACTTTGATGAAATATGAAGCATGAGTAGTCTGTCAATCAACAGTTATGGACATCGCATTTCAACAGTTTGGATGGGCATTATCCCAAATGTCTCTCACCCTCTTTGATACGAGATTGCCCTTCAAGTTCCAGCATAAATAATTCCCATTGATGTTTGCATATGCCATGACTCTCAACAAAAGCTAGGGGCGAACACTAACTCATGTTGGGTTATTGCTGAAAAAACCAATTTTTAATCACGGTCAATTGTACGTGGCATTCTCCCGAGTCACCCATCCTGATAGCCTGAAAGTGTTAATTAGTTCTAGACGAGGATGGACAAGATTGTGTTGCTACTACAAATGTTGTCTACAAAGAGGTTTTCAATAATGTGTAAATACAACCAGTGATATTATGTTTTTTTCCAAGATGGAAAAATTGCTATATATCTACACAAAAATATATCTTCCATACATATGAATTAGAATAACAATTGATTCATATAACTGAGTTACTAGAGAACGAGCATATTTGCCCAATTTATAAAAATCCTAAACAATGATATATAAAATCTCTAAAGTTCCAGCACCGCATGCGTACATCTACACATTAGCTATTAATTAAGCAATTATTTGATGGAATTCAAACAAGGATAACATCAGAAAACATAATCGATCCAAAACATATCTTCAATTGCAATAATATTTGATGTTATAATTTATATAATTATACATCGATCCAAATATTCTTAATATATTATAACAAATCCATTCCGTGCATCGCATGGGCGAAAATACTAATATCAATAATTTTTAATAACATAACATAATTATAATATTTTAAATATTTAGTCCGTGCATCGTACGGGTGACATACTAGTATTATTTAAAAAAAAAAGTAAATTAATTAATTATTTATAATTTGAAAAATAAAAAACATTAAAAAGAGAAAAAGAAAAAGAAAAACAACAATCCTCGCCTTCGCCGGCGAGGGGTTATTCTGTTTTTGTTTTTTTTTTTTTTTAAATATTATTTTTTAATTTTTAAATATTTATTCAATTTAATTTAATTAATACGTTTATAGTAATCATTATGTTAAGGTAACATTAACATGAGAGTACCCAATGCCTATTATTGTTCCACAATAAGCTTATTTTAAATATGATTGTGTAGATGCATGAATTACTCCATATGTGAATCGGATCAATAGTTACAGTGATCATGTACACTCTAATTGTACTCATGAGAATGTTATATTGGATTGAAATGGAATGAAATTTTCTTTTTATATTTTATTGTGATGTTAATGTGTTTTTATAGTTTTTAGTGATTCAAAATTAATTTATTATATTATTATAATAAGGTAAAATAATTCATACAAAAAATTGAGTTATAAAGAATATTAGAATAACAAAAAAATATTAATTTTATCATTAAAATTTATTAAACATTAAATACTACAGAAAATAATTAAAAATTATTATAGACAAAATTATTATACTATCACAATTTGAAATAATAATAAATAATAAATATTTTAAATTAATAATTTTAAATATTATAGACAAAATTGTTATAGTATCACAATTTGAAATAAAAATAAATAATAAATATTTTAAATAAAAAACATAATGTTTGACTAACTTTAATGAAGGTGGTGCAAATAGCAAATTATATTTACACCACCTATAAAGCTATCAAACCTATTAAAGGGTGGTGTAAATAGGAATTTAGAGTGGTACAAATATAATTAAGTCTTGTATGTTACAATATCATGATGGAATTTATATTTGATACTAGTGCGATGCGTATTAATACTCAATGTTAATTCTTTTTTAAAATAACTGTGTGTATATATTAATTTATAGTTGTAGAATTCATATTATATTAAAAGTATAGTTGATAATTTGAGTAATAATTATGATATGGATAATCAAGACGGAGCCAGAAAATTATTTGAGTGGGGACAAAGTTTAAATGATGATAGAAATGTTAATTACAAAATATCAAAAAAATACATTATAGATTACAATAGAATGTTTTTGATAGATTACGCGATAGTTAGAGTCAGAGCCAAAAATATACTTGAGTGAGGCGAAAATGTGAAAATATTTATGACAGAATATGAAGCATAATCAATTAGATAAAATTATTTGAATAACACTATATTCATAAATATTTTTTAATTTTAATTTTTAAATTAGATCAACTTTAATTTTTTTTAAAGTTAATTCGATACAATGAAGTATAATATAAGCTTGTATATATACTACATTAATTAAATGATTCATAAAAAGTAGACTAAAAGAGTATTTAATTTGTTAATTAAATGATTCATAAAAGTAGACTAAAAATATATTTTTAATTTAAGTTGGTAAGGAATGAAAGAGATAAAATAAACAAGTGAAGATAAAGAAAAAATGTTGTTAATGAGATTTGAACCTATAACTATACACTTTTTTTTATTATTATCAAATTTGGAATTCAACCAACTAATTAAGCTACTCAAACTACTAGTATTTTATGCATAAATATAGATTTTATATAACATTTAATGCTATATATGTATATATATAGAAACTTCAACGCAGTACGAAGGCTAAGGACCATGAGTAAAAGTTTGAAGTAATCGCTCTTAATCGACTGTTTGGTAAATACGTTCAATTGGTTATGAATGGAGAGTTGGACAAACCATATTATAGTCCCGGCCCCCAGATGTAGGAATGGTTATTCCGAACAAGGTTACCAAACCTGTTGTGTTCTTGTGCATATGTTTACTTCTTGTTGATATCTTTGTGTGTTAATTTCCGATCCCTCTGCACCACGACTTGAACGAGTTCATAGACCGTGCTTAATAAGTCAATCACGTCTTACAGCTTGGTCATTAACACTTAGTTTTATATTGAGTTGCTATATACCCAAAAGTTCAAGTGTAGATTATATTGTTGCACTCTATGATGTTGTTACTTGCACATCAAAGTTCAAATTATTGACAAAGTGTCAGCGTGTTTTTTTTAATTGCTTTTGATCCGTAAAATCTTTCACTACTACCAACATTATATGTATACAGAACCGACATTATATGTATACAATAATTCTTCTTTAAGAAAAAAAAAAGCATATAATGTCTGTTCCTAAGGGAACCGAAGTTATATGCTTTTTTTTTTTTTTTCAATTAAACATGTAATGTCGGTTCTTGTCGGAACCAATGTTATATGTATAATTCTTTTTTTTTTTTTAATAAATGAGCATATAACGTCGGTTTTCCTGAGAATCGATGTTATATGTTCAATTTTTTTTCTTTGGAATCGACGTTATATGTATAATTCTTTTTTCTTTTTTTTTTTTTAAAAAAAATGAGCATAATTAAAAAAAAAACATATATTGTCAGTTGTTGAAATAACTGATTTAAAAATAATATATATTATTTTTTTTATTTAATTTATTGATATTTGACGTCAATTTTGAAATAATCAACATTATATATATGTTATTTTTGTAGTAGTGTTTTTAAATGAACGATTCTGATTAATTTCTAATTGTCTCTTCCGCAGCAGTTGTTTTTTGATTGAATTCATATATATCGTCGGCACATAGCCGTGGGTGTAGTCAACGGCCTCATAATTGGATAATATGTCGTTTTGTCGTGAAAGGTTAGCGGTATGTGCATGACAGGGCAGAGTGAAGTGGGGAACCTCAAATAATGGAATGAAAAGCCTCTTTTGGAGACGATAATAATCCTTTTTCAAGATTTGCGTCTGTCCAACACAATAATCCTTAACTCTCTTGGAAAACTAAAACATACTCCATACTCCATATATATATTTCTCCATTTTCTTCACACCTTCACAACAAAACAAAGACACTGCGATAGTGGGCGGTTGAGGTGGTCGGACACCTCCGGTCAAATTACATATACAATCATAATGTAAAGTAGTACAGGTAGTGATTAGAATTGATCTCATGCCATCCAATTGTTTTCAACTTTTTAGTTGGAGGAGGATATGTTTATTGATTAAAGAAATCTAGTTTAACGAGTTAAACACCAAACCCTAATGCTGCCTCCCTTTTATCTCTAAAACAAAAAGCTTTTCTCTGCTGCTCAACTTCGGCTTCCACCGCCGGCCTCCGGCCGGAGCTCTAATGGAGCTTTGAGCCGGCGGTTTTGGTCACCTTCTACGTTTACTCTCGCTCTTCTTCCGCCCCGACCACCGTCGCAGCTCCGTCCGCCTCCGACCACCACCACAGATCTTCTTCTTCCGTTTTCTTTTCCTTTGAATAAAATAATAGTAGGTAGGTATTGGGGTTTGTGTTGGTAGTCTTGAACTCCCAACCCTACTTTGGCTTTACCACTTTTTATTTTCTCTATTATTGTGTTTTCCTCTCGTTACTTTCACGGGCTTTTTCCTCTCGTTACTTTCACGAGCTTTTCATTATCATTAGCATAAATCGTTTAGTTTGGTTTCGCTCGGCAAGTGTTGATCTTATCATGGGCGAGCAAAAAAGAATGATGATGAAGACCCAGATATTTGATGAAGCTTTAAGCTCCTTGAAGGAACATAGCTTCCTAGTTATGAAACAGTCTGCGATTCAAGTTTTATATAGCATAGTTAGAAAAGTTGTTTCTATGTCTGACTGTAAGGAATGGTTTATCATTTCATTGATTGTTGATGTAAACGTTTTATGTTATGAATTAATTGAATAGCTACGTTTATTTTCAAAAAAAAAAAAAGAAATCTAGTTTAAAGAGTTTAAGGAATTATAAAGAGTTAAAAACGTCAACACCTTGTGGTCTAGTGGCATCCGGTTGCACTCCTATGGGGGTGGGTTCGAGCCTCAGTAGAGGTGATAGGGTAGTTCGAGCCTCAGTAAATGTGATATTGTCTCTTTGTGCTTCAGTAGGTTAAGAAAGTAGTTATGAACAGATACAACATTGTAACATAGTTAGTAGTACTAAAAAAAGAGTTAAAAATTGAAAATAAGTGATAGTTAAATGACTAAATCTAGAATTAAAAAGAGAAAATTAATTTTACTCATATATAGCTTTTATATTATCCCTATGGGACACATTTTTCTAGTAAAACTCAAAGAGAATATGCAATTAAGTTAATGAATAATCTTACGATTTTAAAATTAGTTTAAAGTTTTATTATACATTAGAAGAAAAATTAAAATTTACCAAAAATCTATAATTAATTTATTGTATTCCTTAGGTATTTAATCTTATGAATTCTTGAAGCTAAAATGCTTAAATATATAGGTATTTCATCAGTTGTAAGTGACTTGTAACTATTTAATATGTGGTTAAATCTATAGGTATTTTATTGTTTGTTTGTTTTTGTTTTTTGTTTTTGTTTTTGTTTTATATGAACATTTACCGATAATGACTGAGATGACATCATGCTAAGGAAATGCTCATAGTAATGCATGCCAACAATGTAACGATATACACTAATAACGACTTGACAAAATGACAAGATCACTAGAGATAGATTCTCACTTAAGACATTTCGATTATAGTGTCATTTTCTATTTATATAAATGGTATTTAACCCCATATTATTTATTTAAAAATATTATAATATGTCATTGATAATTGCATTGGAGCATCATCATCATTATCAAATGATATCAATCCATAATTAATTAATTAATTAATTAATAATTATTTCGTGTATATATGTTTCTGTTCAAGGCATTGAGGACCCATTGTGATTGTGTACGATCTCGCAAAAGTGATGTCGTTTAGAATGGTGACATCTACGGCGTCTGAGTTGAACAATTGGAATCAAGTCACTATAATTTGGTATCAAGTCACTATAATAGAATAAAGGAAAAGATATATAGATTACATATATATTTTTTATTCTCATATAGTCAAGTAGTTGATGTTTAACATTTATTTCATAAATTCTTGTGATGCAATGTTTCAACTTTCAATCACACATTCTCAAACATATAATAATATATGTCCAAATATTTTATTTTTCAGGCTATAAAGTTGTTTGAATGTTTCATGCTATATATAATGCCTAAATATTTTATTTTCATGATATTGATTTGCATACTTATGTTTTAAAAACTAATTCAAATTCTTCTCTCTAGTTACACCTATAAAGTCAATCTTTTTTAAAATTTACACAAAAGTTGATAGTCACTATTCGAAGGTGTGCTTTAATTTGGTTGAAACCCGCCTTGTGACCCTTGCCGGCAAATGATTGCAAGAAGGTAAATCGGTCTAGCTAGGTTTTACATAGTTGATCGATTTAAACCAAAAAAAGGTTAATAGATAGCTCGCATGAAACATAAACTTGAAACCTTGTAGTTACCAAGTTAATTATCCAACTAACTTGGTTGGGGTTAAGTCTAACTTTTACTCCGAAAAAAAAGTCTAAATCAGAGTTCTTTAACCTAGCTAGCGTTAAAAGAGCCAGACATCTGACCTTGTAGTTGTATAATAGCCTGCTCATTAACGGTTCCAAACTGAGTTAAATTAAAATTTATTTTCACGTTAACTAAAAAATTAAAACTTATATTGCGACTTCATAAAAAAAAAACATAAACATTAAAATTTATAGTTTACCTAGTGGAGTTGTACATAATCTTTCTAGTGCTGTCTATTCTATATGATTTGTAGGTTATTATATAAAAGCAAAGTTTAATCAATGCAAATTCTCAAATAATTACTATAGTTTCTCACTTTCTCCTGTCACAAAAAAAAAATCAAAAAATTGTTTTTATTCAGGTACTAAAATCAAGGGAGAAGTCTAAACAAAGTCAGACATTGGTTGGAAGTGTTTTATAAAACTGCAGTGCTGCATTTTGCTTGAAATTCTGATGAATGTGAACACAGCTGATTGAAGATTTTAAAAAGCGGCATATATATATATATATATATATATATATATATATATATATATATATTGACAGAATTTCGGCTGCCGACCGTGACCGGTGACCACCTGCCAGCCAGCATGAAGGGGATCGGATGGAGGTGGACTACAAGATTATCCCAATCTAAATTTCAATTAAATACTCATACTTAATAATCGAGAAGTATATTTAAGATAAAAGTACACTTGTTCATCATATGTTTGATTGTAAATTATAATTGAAATTGAATTATAGATTGTTACTTAGACACGTATTATATTAAAAATAGCGTTGAAGAAAAATAAAATTTGAGAGTAATTATTTATATGAGTATTATATACGAACAAGATTTATGTAGTGTGCATCTTTAAATAAGTGTTATTAGTTTTGCTCATCATCCAAAAGAATGAGGAAAATAAAAGAGAAGGATAAGAGGTGATTGATGAAGGCTAGGCAAGACGAGATGGAGACTGCAACGTGAAAGGGATATTAGACAAGGAAAGAGAAAAAAACAGGAATGGGAATAAAAAGGGAGTTGAAGTAGGGAATGACCAAAAAGGGTTTTTTCAATTATTGATTAACGGCTGGGATCAGTCCTCACTTTTTACAGGAGGATCTTGTTCGATCATTTGATCATTCTCTTATATATAGCAAATTAGCAATAGCAAAAGTTCATGTGAGAACACTTTTTCCTGTAAAAAATGTAGATACATGCATCCACACCCTCCATCTTGCGAAATTAAAGAATAGAGTTAATTCCATTTTCGGTCCTAGATTTATAGGTGGTAATCCACTTTTAGTCCTTTTTTATTAGAACATCCATTTTTGGTCCTAGTATTATTGTGACATAAACATTTTTGGTCCTTTATCAACAAATCAGTTTAAATATCGTTAAATACAATGACATTTTGGCCTTCAATTATAAATGTTTTCAAAAAAATAAACATAAAAAATATAGTGGTTTAACATACTTTGTATATAAAAGATTGAAATGTCTTTGTATTTAACGATATTTCAACGATTTTGTTGATGGATGACCAAAATTGGTCATGCCACAGTAATACTAGGACCAAATGAGGATGTTTTAATAAAAAAGGACTAAAAGTGGATTGTCACATATAAATCTAGGACCAAAAATGGAATTAACTCTTAAAGAATATATATCATTACTAAACTTTTAATTTGCAATAATTATAAAATGAATTTCACTCTTAACAATTTTCGATAATTATAAAATCAACCATGTATTTTTTTTAAACTAAAATCCTCAGGATGAACCCCGATGAATGGCTTAGATCAATCATCACTCCTTACAAGAGAAATGTGTTCTCATTGGATCTTTCTCACATATATACATACGTGTGTGTGTCGATCAGTGTGTATATACACACACACTAATACGAGCCAAAAAAAGTTAGGCTTATAATAGGAAAAACAAATGACGATCAAATTATTAAATCAAATGGATGGTTCCAATTGTTTAGATTTTTATTTTTCCTTGAGATTTATAAATTTATCATTAATTATTAACTTATTGATTTCAATAAGAAAGGTCTTAGGTTCGGACATCATCCCAATCAAATTTGGCATAATTAAGTTCCTCACTCTATTTTACTCTTATTAATTAAATAAATTAGTAGCTACAACAAAAAATGATACATATGTATTTCTTTAATTTAGAATTATGTGTCTCCAATGCACTTATTTGAAAAAATTATTCATTATCAATACATTAAATTAAATAAGAGAAATAACTTCATTAGTTATATTGTCTTTATTTTCTCCAATGTAAAGATTCTTTACACTCAAATTCATCAATTGATATTCATTACATTAAATATCAAAGTTATAATACAAAATAATGTTGTTATATATTTATTACCAAGTATTTTATTAATACCATGAAAAAAAAGTACGAACCCAATCATATTAATTACGAGTTTTTTCCACTTTAGGTCCTATGACTTTAGTGCCTTCGTCAATTTAGGTACACAACTTTCATTCTTGACATAAGTAGTGCTTGACTTTGATTTGTTTTCCACTTTTAGTCCTTGACTTTGATTTTTTTTTTCCACTTCTAGTCCTTTCGGCCATTTGAGCGATAATTTTTAATCGGAATCAACAAACTATTGTGCCATTAAGAGTAAATAGCGTTTAATGTATTTAGAGCTTTATAAAAGACACTTTTACCCTTAATGACACAACGGCTTGTTGATTCCGATTAAAAATTATCGCTTAAAAGGCAAAACAGAACAAGCAAATAACGTTTCTTTTTCCTATTTTATATCTGATTTTATTTATAAATATATTTAGGACTTTATCATAAGACACTTTTACCCTTAATGGCACAATAATTTTTTGATTTCAATTAAAAGTTGTCGCTCATATGGCCAAAAGGACTAAAAGTGGAAAAAAAATCAAAGTCAAGGACTAAAAGTGAAAAACAAATCAAAGTCAAGCACTACTTATGTCAGGAATGAAAGTTGTGTACCTAAATTGACGGAGGCACTAAAGTCATAGGACCAAAAGTGGAAAAAACTCTATTAATTACTTGGGGATGGTTGACAATGAGAGTATTCAAATAATCTGAAGCGGGAAACTACCTCATAATATCTTTGGACTACATCATATTTAAAATGAATTTTTTTTTCTACTTTATCTAATCGTATTTCTTAAACTAGGGATTTCTTTATCCACAATAACTCATTCAACAAAAATGGTTGAACCAAATGAACCCCGAGCAGAACACCTAAAAGACTGCTATGCTTTTATGTCGATAATAATATGTAAATGTTAATTATATCATTATCTTACGTAGGTACATTTAAAACTCATTATTAAAATTATCAATGTAGGGCAATAGAACATTGTAACACACTTGATGCATTGAAAAGATGCCGAGACTACAACAATGTTGCAATCAATTTGGCAAACATAGAAAATGAAGAAATTTCAAAATAGCAACCGCTGATTCATTCATTTATCTTGTATGTAAAATACTTATTGTGCATTCATTAAATATATTAGAACTAATATAAATTTACAATTCATTTCATTTTCTAGACTCAACTTACTTAGATTACACGCATAATCAACATCAACCTTCACAACAAAAATACTTAGTATATAGGATGTAGTCACTATTTAAAAAAAAGTTTACACACAAAGTGTAAAACAATTCAACTTGAAGGTTAATATCAATTCAATAAAAAATAAAAAAAAAAACACGCGCGCGCGCGCACATACACACACACAAATCAAGTACTACACTCATTCCTACTAATTTAAAAAATATGAACTTGAACATGAACATGTGCAAAATGGATGTGAAAATTATTGATGAAATTGGACACATTGTAACATCAATATTTGAACTACATGCAGAGATATTGTTATTACTATCAAGTAAACAAGTTATGGAAATAGAACAAGAGGTACTTCTCATGAACCTATACAAATATAATAAATATTAATATTTTATTCAATACTTTCACATGAGACATGTAGGGGAACAAATTACCACTACAAAATGCCAACAAGCTTTTGCAAGATCAAGAGTCATAGTACAACTAAGATCCAATCATATACACAACAAGAAAAAATTCATAGGTTCCTACATCATAATCTCATTGCATGACGTTGTCATCTATGCTACCAACAATAATCCAATTGCAAATAACACACTACCAACAAAAAGGAAGAGGACAAATAGTGAAGATGAAGGCAATGACAATGTTACTCAAAAGAGAATTAAGAATAATTAGAAAAATTCAAACCAAAAGTAGTATTTATTTAGACTATCGTTTTTAGACCAAGTATTTAGACTATCAATTTTAAAAGTTGCAAACATTTATTTTAGTGGCAATTATATTGAATTCCCTATATTATCTTGGATTCATATATTTTGAGTTACATATTTAAATAAACAAATGCAGCATTCAATTACCCATGTATAAACTTCTCCTATATAATCTTGCATTGATATACTTTCAAATATTTATTTAAATATAAACATGGGACATTAACTCATTCGCGCAATGTGCATGTAAAACTAGTATATATATAAATGAGTTCTTGTGTGGTTGACCTTCTCAGGTTGGATTGCGTTAGGTAAGTGGTTTTCCTTCTTAAGGTGCATCATTTTAAACCCTTAGGTGCGTGGTTTGTGTTTTTAAGGTGCTTTGTTTGTGTGCTTAAGGTGCGTGATTTGTATGCTTAAGGTGCATAATTTATTGAAACTTAAGGTGTGCCATTTTAAAACTTTTGGTGCGTGGTTTAATTTGTATTCTTAAGGTGCGTCTTTTTTAGTCAACCACACAACTGCACGGGAAGCTATACCCGCCCTTGAACCCTTCCCTATATATATACATATACACGTTTCAATCCAGGTTATAACCCTGGTTTATGTCCGTTTTTCTGTTAATTTTTGTTGTACCTTATAGTATAAAAGTTGTACTCCATAATTTTTTGGACAAAAATATTCCTACAGTTATAACTTCTGTTATTTTTTCACATTATAATTACCATGCACATACATACACAATATTTTTGTCTTGCATTCTTCAATGGTAAGTTTGAATTCATTTAGATTTTATTTAAATATTACTATAGTTATATTTAGTAATTTATCATTTCTATAATTCTTACTTCAATAATATTAATATGAATTCTACAATTATATACACACACACACACACACACACACACACACACAATTATTTTAAAAAAATATTAATATTATAAATGAGCAGCAACATAATGCATTTGCAGTTGAATTGACACAAGATTTTTAGATATCAATCTGTGAAAGTTGTTAAATTGAGATAGTTGAAATCAAGTACTATGTATATCCACATATGAATATGAATTTATAAGGGATATATCTCTAATTAGAAGAACACAACATTTAAACAATTTTTTTTTTCATTCTGAAAGACAAAAAAGTTGTAATACAACGTTGAGTACCCTTAAAATTACAGTGGAATATATTCATCACAATAAAATTGAATTTCTTTTGTTAATTTCAAATACATACACAACAACAAGTTTAGTCGAATATCTATGAAAATTCGACAACTAAAAAAAAAACACATTATATCTATTTCAAAATGATTTATTAATTGTGTTTAAATATTGGACACAAGTCTTCATGCAAAGCGCGTAAAAAAAAAAAACTAATATATATACATACACACATACACATACATACTTGATATAAAAATGTTCATTATTCATTATTCATTAATTTTGTCATATAATACATTACTCAGTAGTCCCAAGAAGAGTATATTTTCGCTATGTAATTGATTTGATGGCTGTATTCCCAAGCCTCCCACCCTCCCCTTTTTGTTTTGTTTTTTTTGAAGCAAACGATGAAGTTAATTAATAAGCCAAAGACCTAGTGGTAAGTGACTCTCTCAAATGGGAGATCATAGATTCAAGCTTCAATGGGATAATATTAACTTATTGGGCTTTAGTAGGTTGAGAAAGTAGGCAAATTATACTGTGCACCACGGTGCACATAGCAATGTGCACCACGTACCTAAACGACGCCGTTTTGAGCATTGTAAACTAATCGTTCGTTTTTTTTGGAAATCACGTTTCCCGTTTCGGCCGGTCTCTGTATTTATGTTAATATCATGTGTATTCCAGGCAATCATTCTGTGTATTCTAGGCAACCGATTTGTGTATTATAGGTAACCGTTATGTGTATTCATGTTAGTAACACATGTTGTGATGTGTTTGTGCATTCGAATGTTTAGGAGGATGAGTTCTGTGTATTTTGTGTAAATATTATGTGTATTCATGTTATTAACACAAGTTGTGATGTGTTTGTGCATCCGAATGTTAGGAGGATGAGTTCTGTGTATTATGGGCATCAATATTCTGTGTATTATGGGCAAACATTCTGTGTATTCTAGGCAAACCTTCTGTGTATTCTATATAATAATTATGTGTATTATAGATAATGAATTCCCTGGAGTCATCCGCGTCTACTAACATCTGTGTATTTTGTGTCAATATTCTGTGTATTCTGGGCAAACATTCTGTGTATTCTAGGCAAACGTTCTGTGTATTATAGATAATGATTATGTGTATTATAGATAATGAATTCCTTGAGTCATTCGCGTCCGCGTCTACTAACACCGAAACGACGTCGTTTTACGTACGTGATGCACATTGCTATGTGCACCGTGGTGCAGGGTATAACGATTGGAGAAAGTATATATTTAATACTACATGTAATGGGGTAAATAGTACTAAAAAAAATGATCAAGTGTTAATTGATTTGAACATATTTATTCTCTTAATTGTTCATTATGTTGCATTTTTAGTCAATATTATTATATAATTATCAAATTTTGTTATCAAACTCTTATAATTTGTAAGGTTTTTGTCATTTATTAGAATCTATATCAATGGTTAAAGTTTCACTCTCTCCATGACTATGACACCATCAGATCCGAGATTACCATTCAAATTCCGAAGAAGACAATTCCCTTTAATGTTGTCATATGCAATGACAATTAACAAGAGTCAAGGTCAAATACTTACACATGTTGGGTTACTTTTAAAGAAATCATTATTTGTTCATGGCCAATTGTATGTTGCTACTTCTAGAGTGAACAATCCAAATGGGTTGAAAATATTAATATGTAATGACCTTAACAATGTTAATACTTCAACCACTAACGTAGTGTATACCATGAAGCTAAGTGTTCAATAATGTATGACATTTTATTTTATGAGTCTTATTATATACCAAATTAAGTTCATTCAAATATTTATTTAAAAGTTTGTCAAAAAAAAATATTTATTTAAATCAGGTAATTAGTTAATGCACTTAAATGTCTTTTGCTCTAAACAACTACAATTTAATTGTCTAATGATTTTTACTATAGTATTACAACAATAGTTCAAAATGTTGCACTTTTAGTTCATAGTGTTATATAATAGGAGAAAGTGCCAAATAGGCCACTGAACTTATCGCTTTTGTGCAATTGGGCCATTGAACATAAAAAGTGTGTAATTCAACCATCAAAGAAGCAAAATTTGTGCAATTGGACCATTTTTACAAAAATTTTATGGTAAAATCCAATTATATTACTAACATATATGTATTAAGAGTGGCATTTTCTTCTACCATACTAGTTGGGAGTCAATATTGAAATGTTTTTAACTCAAATTGAATTAAATTTTTTTGTAAAAATGGTCCAATTGCACAAATTTTGCTTCTTTGATGGTTGAATTGCACACTTTTTAAGTTCAATGGCCCAATTGCACAAAAGCGATAAGTTCAGTGGCCTATTTGGCACTTTCTCCTATTATATAACACTAGGAACTAAAAGTGCAACATTTTGAAATTGACATTTGGACAATTCGTCTCTAAAATTATGTGATGATATCCTTGGGTTTTCAATCACCATAGCATTTCTAATCTTTGCAATATGTTTAATATATGTGTGTGTGAAATTTAAATTTAAAATATATAAAAGTCAATAAATTAAAGATCTTAATTACACTCCTTATTTTGGGAAGGACCAAAGAACTTTAAGGTTGACAAAACACTCACTCCCTCTTATGTTTTAAGGTAGCATCATTAATAGGACTCCGATTCAAGACTTTTCGTATGTATTACATTATACTCTTCGTGATTAGCGTTTCTCTTTTCATAAATATTTCATCCCATAAATTTACTGAAACTTCATAAAGTATATAAAAGTCGTTTTCCTAATTTTTTTTAAAAAATTATGAGAAAAATTAGTAAACAATTAGTATTTATACATTTTTAGAAAAGAATATTTTCAAATAAACTATATATATATATATATATATATATATATATATAGTATTTTCCCACACGTTTCATACCTCTCCACTATCTATTGAAAAGGAAGACCATACAAGTACAGTTGTCGTCATTTGTAAAAAAAAAAAACAAAACAAAAAAAAAACAAAAAGGCATGACGAAAACTACAATATATAAACTATAGTAAAATTTCATTGTCACAATATACAAGTGGAATAGTGTTTGTCTTGTCGAAAGGCTAAAAGCAGTGGAAGATAGAGCTTTGATTAGATTTGCAATAGCTAAATAATAGCTATAGCATAGCGTAATCCATATTCATTTTTGCTGGCCTTTCAATTCTTTAGACATCACTTTCACTTTCATTTCATTGTCCATTATATTTTTGAGAGTGAAAAATACAGTCCTTTCAAACATCATTATCATTGGCTATTAAGCCTATTATTATATATAATTGCAAATTAACTATGACTCCAATGAGACATCCTGCAGTGTTGTTCACTAGATAATCATTGTTGTTAATAGTAAAAGCAGCACTAATCCTAGTATTATTAGTCATGTTAATTAAAAGTTTGGTAATCATTGTATAGTAACTTGTAAAGCATATAGTATGTGCAGACTAAACACCCCCCCCCCCTCCCCCATTCCCCCCTCATAAAGTTTCTTTAAATAATAGTGTTCCAATTTTGAAAATGTATGCAATATAATTACTTTAAAATTCATAAATAAATATAAATATAAATATAAGCTATGACTCCCATCAAAATTAGTAACGAGAATGTGCGGACAAATTC